>UZAF01016391.1:0-53985 GCA_900617895.1 Haemonchus placei | reverse complement strand
TTTTTTCTGCGAATAAAAACATTGTCTGGGAAGGCAATATTTACGGAGTACTAATTAGAAGCGCCTCATGGAAAATCTCATGGACGCAGCCATGGTTGTAAGAAAAAGTAGTAATAAGGCTAACCAGACCTTCTCGTTCTCTATAGAAATCTCATTTGCACTCGTTATACCTGAAGGCAAAGTAGAGCTATGGGGTCAATGAATGGTGAGTTCGTCGATTTCACGCTTCGAGGAACATCTTCAGATGTGTCAATTGCAGCATATGTAATTACTACATAGTGTCTTTCCACTCAGATATTTGCATAAGGGCAAAATAAATACGAATGAAACTCGAGGGTTTTTCTCATGACATGTCCAGGAGCAGATAGAATTGCACTCCATTCCTCTTCTCTGAAGATGTGAATAGAAATTGCCCAGAGTCTCTCTCATTCTTTTGCACCTAATCAGGGATTCTCGTTACTCTTTCACTCTTTACTCACGAAATATTAGGGTAAGTATCCTATACAACACCTAGGGATTAGAGGATAGTGTGATATGATCACTTCCGAAGCTGATTGTGTTTCTGGTCTTGCCGCCCCTTCCCCGACAAAAAAGCAAGGAACATGGGAGCTAGAATGGGATTACACATAAACGCCGCATTACTGGTTACTACTCCTTTATAGAGGAAGTAAAGAAGTTTGTGTGAGGCTCTAAATGCTTTTTTGACTACATGACCGTTAAAAACGATTCATTCTGTTGGCCCGTGGTAACACGAAGAGCATGGCTTGACCCTATTTAGGAGAGATTTCAATTGAATACACAGCGCATGTGAGCATGTGTGGCAAGGGCACGGACTAGCTCGCCTCATAGAAGCAGTAACGCAGTTATGACCTATTCCTGTAACCCTAGATGAGAGCTCTAACTGCATTAATGTGCTCCATTCCTCTTATCCAGAGGTCAAAAATCATGTGGCGGTGAAGAAAAATCTTAGCCTCTTGTTACTGGTAGGGTTAACCTTCAATGGAATGAAAAAAGAGGGGAAACTCACGTACCTCATGAATGAACCCATCAAAAATCTTTCTTCTCCATAGCTTTTCATCCTACACTTTTCATTGTTACCTTACTACATTCTCTCACAAGCGCCGCCGCTTAATTTGTATTCTACACTACATTCCTCGCCACTGTTATCCGGCGCTGACTCGTTTTCCACAATATGAGCACATAGGCATGAAGACCAGGTTGACTTCTTCTCACATCGGTCTGATGGGGTGCCCTTATTCGGTTGCCTACGTGATGTCACCTGATCGCTTTAATGACATGCTGCTTTCCCATGTAATTATGAGTGAGATATCGAGGAGAAGAGTAAAATTGTTACCCTGACTGAGGTGATCTCATCGAGCTTTAGTTTCTTAGTACTGATCGAACCAATTCGGTTCAATGCTTTATGACAGACATTAAACGAACAACCCAGGGTCCATACGTCACGTCAGCAGTAGTCGGTGTGCATTTGATTATTTTCCAGACTGAGCTGAGCTTTCCGGATTAGGCTTATGGCCACTTCAAAATTTTGTTGACTACTTCAGATAACTTCAGTTTTTTGGAGAAGCTCGCATTCTTAGGCACAAACTGAGGCACAATCCAACGCAAAACAGGCACGAACCGAAATCACATTGATTAAGCTCAAGGGCAGCTCGGGTTAAAACAGAACGATGCCAAAATTGTTAGCCAGCGCAGTACATATTGATTGGCCATTAGATGTTGTTTTTGTTGTTTTGTCAATAAACTCATTCGAGAACTCACAACTTCGAAAATCCTGCTTACTTGAAGATCACATTGTTATCTATTCGTAATTCTGCTGAAGTAGTGAATTTCGCCTACAACATTTGTTAAATTCTCTCCGTAGTAAAAGCACCTTATTCGAGGAACCGCATATTTACCTGCTTTGGATTCTATCCTAGCAGTTGAGCCGATTCCCCATTCATATAAGGAGCTCCCATATGCTTCAGGCTTAGAAACCTTCAGTTCATATTCAGCTATGCTACTGAGGTTTTTGCTTTAACGCCCCTAATAAAAACACTTTTCCGATGATTTTGCCTGTAGAAACAAACATCATCATCCAGGTTTCCTTTTGCCTAGGCCGGCTCGACTGCTAGAGGTCCAATATCGTACCAAGAGGAATCTTCAGTACCGAAGGTGTTAGACCACTGAAAGGCAGTATGGCAGTGTAGAATCTGGTCCATCTGTCGACATCTTCGGAATCTCCTCCTTTAATTTTTTCTTTCGCAAAGCGAAAATTGTAGTTCACAAGCACTCCATTCGATTTTTAAAAAGCATGTTTCCGTAGAAATCGATAGCTAGAAAGCAGAAAGGTCTACATGAAAATACTCTTCACTGTTTCTTTTACTTCTGTTCGATTCTCCAAACTTTACATAGTAGAAGTTAGGAGTCCGCCTCCGCATACCCAAAGACAAATCCTTGACATCCTTCCAGATCGATAGCAGAGCCTCCTATCTTAATTTTTCTCTGTTCTGGGTATTCAATTCATTCCAGAAGTTGGCGAAGTTTTAACATCAAAAAGACATGCAATGCCATCCATCATCTGAAGCTGTCATTCTCTGTAAACAAACCAGTCCGAAACCAAAAAAACGCTGCATTTGACGAAGTCCGATTTGTGGATGAGCATACTTTTATGAAAGAAAAAACTTCATTAAGCTGAAAAAGGTTTTGTCCGACTCTCATCTATTTATTTCCGTTGTTTTTAACAATTTACTCAGTTACTTACATGTAGTAAGAGGTGTAATAAGAGGTTTTTCCCGAAATAACAACAATAATATTTTTTTGGAGCCTTTCTATTGCAAGTTTTGCCTGCCTGTCTTATCCAGCATGGCAAGAAGAGTTTCTTCAATCGCCCTTCAAGACGTATATCAAATGTAAGGGTGTGTACCAACTTTAGTGGACTGAATAGTTTGCTTTCACACCAAGATTTTCTTGAATTACTTCGTCAACGAGAGATCGTAGGCGACGTTCGTAGCGCCTATAACACGAAAAGTGAAGCGCGACGTCCTCTTCTCCTATTATGAGGCCCAGCCACCCTCTGGGTTCACTCAGACATAATTTCCGTTTTTCTTTTCAAGCAGAACAAAAAAGAGAGGTAGGAAGCAGTGGGTAGCTCCAATGTGCGGGCGTGGTGTTACTCATTGACCGACTATCATCCTTATCCACGACTCTAGCAGCTGCGAGATGTGGAGCCGAAGACACTGTAGTCAAATAAGAGCGTAATCGCTTTTAGATTTTAGTAAAAGAAGGGTGCTTCCACATATCTATGAGCTAGCTCAACCTCAGTTGAGGGTAATTTCCAGTAGTTGTAGTGTACCGCCGTAATAAGGGGATGTTTCCGGCAGTTAGCTTTTATTTGGAACGACTGATTCATGAGTACTGCGGTAATGGACAAAGACCTGGTAAGTGGTATTGGGAAACCTATCGTTCGTTGAAATGCTTCCACTTCGTCAGAGGAACTGGAAGGAGATAAAAAACTACTTCAATTGGCCTCTGCGGAATTTTCCTCCTCTGTTGGTTTAGGAGAAATATGCATTTTATCGCCCACTCAACTTCGGACGATTACTGGGTTTCGCTCGTTTTTTACCCCTTGAATATCGCACGACTGAATCATTTTATTGTTATTATGTTTACTGCTGTTGTTGTATATTGGTATTATTATTGGCAAGATCAGGTAATTCCAAAACAGGCTGTTTTTTTGTTTTTCATAATGACTTCCTTTGGGTGGTACATTCCCCTCTCAGGCGCCGAAGCCCACATTTGACATGTGCTGCACTCCTCAGAAAGGTAGAACTGCTTTGTCTGCTATTACGGTTGAATAGATCCAACCTTGTCTGCTATGGGAGTTCAATAGGTCCAAAGCTCACACATTTTATAAAGCCTTATCTCTAACAGTAGCAATAGCGTTTTTTCGTGAATGCAGTTCCCCTGTATCACTTCGAGCATATCTGAACAAAATAAAATTCCATTTAATTAGTCGGTCGCATTAATCTGAGTTGCTAAAGACGTCTGCTGCTCCTTCTGTGAGGTTTGACAGGAGGACACTCAGCTTACCCTCCGTTATATCAGACTGACATAAATGCATACACTATAAATAAACATTGATTACTCGCTTTTCGCTTTTTCTATTTTTTTTCTCCGTCGATGTTCTGAAATTCCATCGCAACCAAGTTCTGATATCACAGCTATAATTATGTTTTGGAATGACTACCGCCTGCTTTTCAGATTCAATGGGAACATGAACACACGGGCGGCTCAGTATACTCTGGTGATTCCCACACTGATTGCTCTTGCTAATGCTGTGGCCAGATTTGAGCCAACATCAGTCTCTGATGTATCGTTGGTGATTCGGATGATCAAGGTCAGAATATAGCCGAAGTTCACAATTTTCTTTGGGTCTCATTAAGTTCTACTCACCTTAGTGATCGTTTACCCCTCGTTGGTTTTACGTTCACAGTATAGACTGCTTACCTAGCCCAGCGTACAAGCCTCTGTAAAGCTTGAAGGCACAGTTCACGATAATTTTGAGGTACGCGTTTTTATTCGAAAAGCGGAAGTATAGATTGGGAATAGTTCATTGGTAGTGAACAGAGAGAGGATTCGCCAATTTTGAGAGAAATATGACTCTTCAAAACTAGGGAAAATAGAGGTGAAATAGAGGTTGGAGACGAGATTTCAGTTATTGCAACTGCCGAAGGAGCTGGCTATATCAAGCCAGAACTGTATAGAACTCTCCTTCACTGTTGCTATGGGTCATGACAAGTTGTTTGAACCTCCTACATTGACTCCCTGTGATCGGTGCAGCCTCTACAATGCCGATGAAACTTACCACTCATACACAGAGGCCAATCTTTGAGGTATTAAAACTCCCTAACTAGACCGTCTTCCGACCTAATAGTACCAGATATGTTATACGTTATACGCGGGGCCTCGAATCCGTCCTGTGGAGGGATCTGAGAAACCACTTTTATCGTGAACTGTGCCTTTAAACAGCGCTTAAAGGCTTTGTACATTTTTTTGTCTAACAACTCCTTCGTGCACCTCAAGATTAAGAATGGAGTCTTATACTCACTACAAATTACCTCAATTAAGTAGAGCGCCATTATCATGGATGATGCCATTCAACTTTGATTTGCCCGAAATCGCCTACTGCTTCGATGTGAGGGCAATACTCCTCCTTGCTCTCATGCAATTTCTCCCCTCTCATTTTTATTAAGCTCATTTCTTACCTCTCTCTTATTGTTTGCGGGACCCCTAAAACCAAATATCCTCATTTTCTCATATTTCGATTAGTTGGGAAAGACGCTTTTGTTTTTGCAGGGCAGTAATGTCAGCAGTTTTGATATGTCCATCCAAATCTTCGACTTGGACCGACTAATAGAATACCGTAAGACGCAACTGAAAGGCTCTACACGAGATCAGGTTTGCTTCTCAGATTCTATTTTTTCCATGGTCTTGGTCTTTTCATAAAAGAGATAGAGTGACTTTAAAGAATTGATGTTCTCCACTACATCTTGAAGATTTTTTACTTGACTTCCCATTCTGCCGTTTTTGATAGATTTCAGTAGGGCGGAGTTCTATCCAAGTTCTCAAAAGAATTATTTTCAAGTAGGTGCCTAGCAACCTATAGCATGAGTTCCTTAGCCGCCGCGGTGATTTTACAGAATAGAAAAGGAAAGGGAAAAACTCAAGTGACTCTACTTCGCCAAATGTAGGTCGTTGTGTGAAGTTGTCAAAAGATATGAGCAATATGTAGTGAACATTGTCTGCGACCAAGGATCCGCTCTGCAACTCCTGGCCCTTGAGCAGGTTGTCTGCGTGGAGATCTGTCCAGGAGGATTTCTTCAGCGGCATTCGCGTTAGCGCTTTCAGTAGATGGTTACTGAACATGGATAGTGGCCTTTGACTGAATCCCTTAAGGCGATTCGAGTATTTTGAGAGATGCCGACATGGCCACGAAATCAAGCCTTCCAACCGTGATATGGCGTATTGCTCCTTTCTTACTTCTTTCTCAAAATCCTTGCTGATCAGCGGTTCGCCCATATCAGCTTTGTTGAGCTACTTGTTTTGACCGCAGTTAGGAATGAGGACTTGGCTGCTAGGAAAAACGGAGCGGCTTTTGCATGTGCTCCAAAATAGCAGACGATCTCCGCGCGAACATTCCTTTTTCATAGGAATCTCATATGAAGAGATATGATCAGCCATATGGTGAAGTGCCTCTATACAAAGACCTTCATTAATTTGTTTTTTTTCTAAGCAAAAATCATGACCGATTGGCAGAGAGAATTTCGGGACAATCCCTTGAAGAAATATTCCAATTCGACCAATTTGATTGAAAATGGGCCCTATTGAGCATGCCGTAGTGCCCCCAAAGAATTGTGAAGGCCTTTGGAAAGCAGAGTCGATGCGATATTTCTTCTGCGTAGAAAATGAATTACCATTGCGCATCCACGCTGTCTCACTAGCTCAATTGCAATTGTAAAATCCTTGTGGGTCGGTTTTAGGGCTGTTTTACTGACCAAGCTTTTAGAAGGCAGTAAGATGTTGTACAGCTTGCCACTATCGCACTTTTAGCAATTTTCGGGTTATTCCTCGGACATGGCTTGTTGAATTTAGTAATCAAACATAATTCGCCATACGATATTTGCCTCTTTTACATTCTCGAAGCCCCCCCCCCCCCTCATTATAAGACAACTCTACTAAATTTAGTTAGCGCCTTTTCAGTAGTAGTATATATTTGCATGCCACAGTCATCTTCTTCAACATCCTGGTCCGATGGGCATGCCCGGCAATTTTTCCGCATCGTGTCCCGATACTTACGTGATTATTGTCTCCAGCATGCGCCATATTAAAGGCTTGATTTGTCCTTATTAAAGGGCCGGATGTCGCCCTATTTCTCCTGATGGCATCTAAATGATCTGAGCGCGACCACTAAAGTGATTTGACGTGGACGACATGTCGTTGCTCATGTTAGTGGCGATTGTTTGTTTATTGGGGGTCAGCTGAGAGTATTTATGTTACCGGAATCGTAATGAAATCAGACCCAGCCGGGATTTTAACGCGATTGTATTCAGGGTTTAGGTGGTGCGGTCCTTCAAAAAGTATTTCCAGGTGAGTTTGACCTAATCGTGCTAATTTGTGATTCCACAGTATGAACAACAAATTTAATTACTCATACTGGTAATGACGTTTTTGTATCGGTCCCACAACCAAGAAAAAGTACAGTTGTGAAGTGCTTCTGCAAAGCTTCCATAGCTATGGATTCTCTGTGTCTTCCATTATCTCACTCCCTCTCTGGTGTTGACGTTAAAGAATTGTTTGTTCAAGAACAAGTACCATTACGATGATTGACACATGTATGTCCTCAAAGGCACGCCCGGCATTTTCTAAACCCACAAGGGCAACCGGCATTGATTTCGGACAATGCAGAGGGCACGAAAGTATTAGATTCTTCGAATTCAAAGAGAAAACATAAAGAAGGCTTTACATCATTAATTGGTCTAAAACATCATCAAGGCTCGGCTTTGCAATGGTTCCTCATTTCACTCAAGTCAACAAATTCTTCCATTTTTTTTTGGATAATTGGAGTAGCGCCTTATTAGCCGTGCCGGGATATCAACTAGTCCTGCATTTCACCTCGGCGACCACACATACATCTGGGGGCCCCAAATGTCACCGCTAGTCTTAACAGAAACTCATGGTATGTTACGTTTCGAGGAGGCAAATCCTTTCAGCTGTTCTCATTCGACGGTCTCACACCTGGAACATGGTTCGCTTTCCGGATACACTATCAGCTCTATTATGAGAATGCACAGCCAGGGCAACATGAACTAAAAACGAAGCAGGTGAGAGATTTCCATCGATACAATCATTTCAACGCAATAGAGCTAGAGTAGGGCCGTTAAGAAAGTTTCTGACAAACTGGTTGTCACATCACCTACGTCCTAAGAAGATCTGTCATTAGTCAAGGGAGGTGCAATCCCGGAAGATGGGGAATGTGCCTCCCTTGACCGATGGCAGACTTCCTAGGACGTAGGTCTACGAGTGGTGGTATCTTTTCAAGTGAATAAACTTTGTTGTTACTTGTTTACGTGTTGTTTACTTGTTTGTTTACCTTGTACTTCCTACGACTCTGAGTGACTAAAAGTTATAATTAAGGAAATCGTCGTGCGAACGAAGGAATCGCAGCACGAAGACCCAACCAAAATCAATGACAGCATCGCGTACATCGACGACATTTTCCTCACGAAGGACAACATCTACATTGGTGTGGCTTCCGTATTCAAGGACACTAAGAAGGTAAGAATCTTTCACGGTTCACTCAAGGTCCGGCTGAATTCGGAGCAAGGGTCTTTCTTAAATCCATTCAAATTGCAAGTGAGTGAGGTCCGACGACGAAAGCGAATGCTCGCTCATTTGACAATAGGATGATTCATGTTCTTGTAAGTGCTTCCAACGATAATGACTATCAGAAATTAGTAGTTGCTGCCAATGATGTAACTGGAAGTCACTGATGCCGTACTTTTTGGGGGAAGCGGGTTACTCTCCACCAAATCTATCAGTAAACAGGTGGCCTGGTATCGTCTATTATTCGAACTTTGACCAGCTTGTAGGATCTGACTGGCATCCATTATATGGTATTTTCTGCTGCTCCCTGACTAAGCATACTAGGAGATGAAGCCTCGGGAAGGAGCACTAGCTCACGACATGGCACCGAGTAGCGCGGGTTCCTCGATCAGATCTGTAAACGAACATCATCGCTCTGGAACTGATCGAAAGTGACTCAAAAAAGTAGTTGCCAAAGACGCGTTCAGCATTCCGTGACTCTCACCAGGCTCATACTTCTCCGCTCTAATCTCTGACACACAACGTGAATGGCCGTGGATCCCTCCACCAGTAGCACAACAGTGAAGTATACTTAGAGTCCACCGAAATCATTCTCAGTTCTTCTGTTAGTCAGCAATTGTAGCACGCAATAATAAAGGGAGCTAGTCATTGTAGTCCTAGATGTACTTCTCTAGGAGCTTTGAGCGTGACTACAAGTACAAACTCTTGAAAAAAAATTGAATTGAACAATAACACGAAAGAGGTTATACCCAAGAGTTCGTTACGGCCCCCATAATAGATCCGTTTCACTATTCTCCTTAGTCATGCAATATTTTAAAAGACAGATCAGTGTTTACAAAGTGATACATTCAAGAAAGGATTGGGTGCTTTAGCTTGGTTTTGAGGGTTAGGCTCACAATACGTACCGAGCTCGCGATACATTCTACATGGATGGAAGGTCCCTCAGCTTTCTTAACTTTCGAGACGGTTCCCTTATTGGGGATGCATGCGTAGGTTTGCTACTACGTATAAGCTTCATTTATAATATACGTGAGAAGGGTTTCTCAAAGTTAAGTTTTTTGGTTGAACTTTGTCGTTTAACTTTAAATACTGAGGTAACTATGCAGAATCGACGAGTGTATGACGAGTAATCCTGTGGATATACATACATACGCTATACTTTGATGTGCGATAGCCGTATTGTGTAGAAGGCAGTAGACATAACTTCCAGAACGCTTTTAGGAAGTAACACCGAACATTTAGTGAAACTATAAAACTTCATTAAAATAACACCGTAGTTTACTTCCCCAAAGTATTTCAACACCCGGTTATTTGGGAGACTTCGAATAAATAGTAATAAGATATACATAAGCATATACACACAATCTGGTGAATACCAAATGACTGACTATCGATAGCCGGGGACTCGATAATGTGAAATCACATTCATCAGGAGTTTGGTTAACGCATCAATGAGAGTGGATATCTCATTGGGACGGTGTGTAAGCCCATCTATCGCATCAGGACTCCCGTTCCATAGAGAATAGTTCCCGACCACCAGGGACTGTTCAGCAGGTAAGGGGATATGGCACTACTATCCCCCTTCAGAAGAGCCATTCTGTAGATTTTGGAACCATCATGATTAAGAGCCTTGATATACACATTTAGCCGTCTTGTACCTTTTCTATTCCTCCTTTCTGTTTGTCGAGAGCTACCAACATCGTCGGCCCAAAACTGGTTTATTACCGGCTATTATTTGCCGGAAATACATAAAGTTTGTCGTTTGTCCGCCTTATTACTTATTCAAAAAATGTCTACCGGAAGGACAAATCCCATCATAGAATTCGATTGCAGCAGATCTGACAAGTTTGCAATCAACATTTTATTGTGTTTCATGGTCGTGTTGCGTGTTGCTTATTACCATCAATAGGCCTCTCCAGGGTATTATTAAGATGTCATGTTCATATTGGAGAACCATAGGGAAGGATTATCATAATCTTCTCACAAAATGACAGGAGAGGGAGAGAAATGATTATGGCGTTTACCATTGAGACGACCATTCAGAAAACATTTGATTCAGAATCGGCTTATGTTTAATTTATGATTTTCACGCTGGTTTCACAAAGAATAGATATTCTTCAAACTTAACACAAACTCTCATCAGAAATGTTGATTCATCATCTTCTGGTCCTGGCCAACATTTGTAAGGGCACATTAAAACCACAGAAATGGAGGACAAGGCGCTTCCATGCTGGAGGTTCAAGCTCAAGCAGCTTATATTCAAATTTGAAAGCAATCAGAACCATCAAGACATGGTCACAGTGATTCGAGAAATGTGGGCAGACGAATGATGAGGTGATGGTTCTGCTACAGTTCAGAATAAGAGATAAAGTTCTTGGCGTCAATCAAACCCATCTGAGGGATGCGCCCCGCACAATAGTAGTGGCCTTATGAGTGCGTATGTGGCCTATACAATGACTTGCGGTGGCCAACCGATGTGCAAGTCAGTGCTTTCATCTTCCCAGACGACTCTGGTACCAATTAACCGACCCCGGAAGGATGGAAGGCTTGGTTGGACGAGGCAGATATCGATTTGGATTTCGCTCAGCCTCAGCTCAGTCAGCATAGATAAACTTCCTCAGTGTTTTGTAATTTATAGAGTTTAGGTGGGTTCCATTGATAGGAATTATTTGCAGGTGATTACAGTAATTGTGCCGGAATTGCGTTGTTCGAAAGGAGTGCTGAAACCACTAGCACAACAAGTAAGTCGGTTTTTTTGCCACTTCGATATTTTGGGAAGATCAAGGAACTTATGCCACAGGCCAGTTGCACCAAGAGCCTCAATCACTCCCCTATTCCAACTAGCTCTTTTCAGAAAGGTTCGAGTGAGCACGAACAGCTCTGTAGTGTATGTACCCTTATGATTGTGGGTTTCAGGTGAATCACCATGCTTCATTTCACTTCGATTTAACACCGTTAGGAGACTCGAACAGGACTTGCTCAAGAATTTGTGTCTTTCCATTTCTTCGGGTTGCCATTCAAAATCGAACTAGCGAGACATTTCGTGGCAAGGAATGGTGTGGCAGTATCGACGAAGCACGGCAACTCGTCTCCAGTGAGGCCGTCCTGCAGGGATTGGGTTGGCTTGTCAGCTCCCTTCTGCTGTGTTCGTTACTTTCATCTACAGCCTTCTAGACTGTTCGTCATCCAGCCACTTCTTATTTATTGCCTTGAAGTTAATGTGGGCCCACCCTTCACTGCAGTAATTTAAGTAGTAGTCATATGTGTTGCTAAAATGTTTGCTCACAATATTGGCCTGTAACGGATGGCTGAAAAGTGTTCAGTGCCAATGATTCTCTCAGGTTCCTTTTTGTCAGATGTTAAAATCTCACTGTAGTATGTTGCTTCTTTGCTCCCATTCTTCCATATGTCTCCCTGTTATGCATTTATTTATTCCCGAAGTAAGGAAAGTGGCCATACATGACGAGATGTTGTCATTGTTTTTTCGTAAAATTTATTTTAACCCAGGTTCCGGTGTATATATCGTAATAGGTGTAGGTTCCCTTTCACCTCTAGTCAGTTACTCTTTCTCTTTGTTCATTTTCTAGAAGTTTGTCGGATTCTACCATTTGTACAGATTTTTTTCTGCGTTTGAAGTTTAAAGTAATTCTCAGCTGCCTTACAAGGTCAAATTATAGTACCATCAAACCTTCGCCAAGAGCATTGAGGAAATCTGTAATAGTACAGCCATCAAGTAATTAAGAGTTTTCTTTCAATCAATTACATAACTCACCACCACTGTATTTGGTGCTTACTCGACTCAAAGGAGCAAATTGCGCGACCAAGTATTGTGTTGGTTTTCTATTTTGGTAATTTACGATTAATTTCATCGCAAAATTCGAAAGAAGGCTGATGAATTGTTAGGGTAGAATCAATTCTTCTTCTCCCATTAAAGGCACCGTTCACGATGAAAATGGTTTCTGAGATCCCCACAGGATGAATTTGAGGCCCCGCGTATACCGTATTTGGAACTATTATATAAGGTCTTGAAACGGCCTAGTTAGGGAGTTATAAGGCTCATAGATTGACCTTGCGTATCCTCGGACGAGTTTCACAGGCAATGTAGAGGCTGCACCGATCAGATGTGGTCAGCTCTTTACGAAATTGCAATAACTGGAATCTCGTCCGAATACCCCTTCCATGTTATTTCCGTCATGGCAATCTCCTCCAAACTCTATTTTCCCTACCTTTGAGAGCCACCTTTTTCTCAGAATCGTCGAATTCTCTCCCTTTCTTCACTACCGATGAACTATTCATAATCTATACTACCTCCTATAATCTTACTTTCTAGAAAAAAACGGGCACCTCAAAATTATCGCGAACTGTGCCTTGTTGCAAAATGGTCGATCTGGTCGGCCGATTGCGATGTCCTGACGTCTCCCGGTAGGTTATGTATGCGCATTCGAATGTGCAGTGTCCTTTTATCGTGTTTCTATGGAAAGTTCCATTAAATCTTGGGAGAACCCAGACTATTGTGTTAATTCGAGCAGGTACTTTCAGCAAAACATAATAAATGCTGAACGCTGAGCGCATCTTCACAAACTGAATTCCGGCACTAACGAAAATTTTATACCATTTGACCTTTGATTGCTGCCTCTTGTCCAACTTCAGGAGATGTGAAGAGAAAAAGTCTATGAGAATTTGGTATGGAAGAGCTGGCCAACCAGGTTTAGCCGTCAACGACTATTCTTCTAATACCGTACGTTCGAGTATGAGTCCGCCCTTCGGCGTGAGTATTCTTCACAGAAGTAAATATGGTTTCAGGGGAAGATAATTATAGGAGCACAAGAAATGCATCCGGCCAGAAAACGTCGCAATTGAATAGTGAGTTCAAAAATCAAATAAAGCGCTATTTCCGTTTATGTTTCTCCGAAAGAATAATGTCCCGAGATTATTCATATTAATCCAAGTGGGTTCAAGGAATTCGTGAAGATAGACTCAACAAAGCTAACAACAGCAATAAGAACAAATGTCCCAGTAGTACAACTCGAAGAGCACGAAACAACCACAGAAATATTTCTACAGGCACCCGCTTCCGAACTCCTTTCTCAACTGCTCGACATTGCGAATATCAGTGAAGAGGCAGAAAAGAAGACTAACACATGGCGTAAGGTCTAATACTACCGGAATCATCCTCTCCTCCGCGCTCCGCTGTTGAGCTTTCCCCATTTCAAATATATTAATACTCGGATGTCACATGCAACTATTGTAATGTGAGGTCTAATAGGTCTGAAGAAGGTCTCAATGTTGAAAATCAACTATGAGGACGTTCAAATTTCTGAAGCAGCGCTCAGCATAGGATAAAGCTCAGGGATAACTACTGTATGGTGTACTCGTCAGACTGTTCTTCTGTAGTACACACCCAACCATTTTTTATTCCACACAACCGAACTCAAACAGATATTACAACTCGCGCCTTCCGGTCGAACTTGGCAGCAACCTCCTATCCATACATCAGTGAAGCATAACCTGAACTGGCACGTAAAATCAATCCAACTATGTACTTAAGCAACTAACTGACTGACAAATGTCTCCTTCAACGATAACTACAAAACCACCAATTTCAGCACATCGTACGGTTGTTTTCGAGTAATGTTGTGTGTACTTCTCAACCTGTCATGTGGTGACTTCATCAAAAAGCTCTACCAGTCAGAAGTACCACGGCACCTGCTATCTATCAGCTCCACCGACAGCAAGAATGACTAGAGCATAACTTTAAATCAACTTACTTACTTGGAACTTGTTGAGCAATAAGTGACACATAAGAAACTGACAGTTAATTGAATCAAAGCAAAATACGGCTCGTTTTGCCTCTGTACCAGGCGAACCAACCTCTACACCTTCCCCTGAGGTTCATCAGTGGTTTAGGATTAGTGGACGAATTAATGGGTAAAATGCATAGTTCAATGTAAATAATAAGTTGTACTACTGACAGAGCCTATTACTGAAAATTTTCACGATTCCTTTAACATTTTTGGTGATCTTAGTGAGATTATTTATGATAGAATACTTATATCAAATAAGTCCATTTCTACATATGCTTAAAACTATGTTGGAGTTATAAATTCTTTCATTCTTTTTAATATCCAATTCTCAAGAGAATATTCATCATTTCCTGTTAGACGTATCAATTCTAGAGCTCGTGTTGACCATCCTCTATGTTTCTGCGTATATAACAGAGGCTTCATGGATGTTAGAAGTACTAATATCTCTATGAGATAATCACATGACACTAAAGTCAAAATTACCATCGTTGCTCACCATTATACTTCACCACTGAGCAGGTCAGCGACCCTATCCCTCAAGAACTGGGAAGATTGCGAGTGAAGGAAGTTGGCGACCGTCTGAGTTGCTACATCAATTTCCTGGAAGCTTTCCTAGCCGAGGAAGCTTCTCTGATGTGGAACAACTGATAATCGGAGGGGGCTATGTCAGGAGAATGAAGAGAATGATGTACGCTTCTCCGGCCTAGTTCCTCGATTTTCTGGTAGCGATCTATAATTACATGGGGTCGGGCGCTATCATAAAGGAGGAATTGATTTCGTTCCAACAGTTTTCCCCTTCTGTTTCCTTCAGCAACTTTCTGAAGCTGAGTGGTGTAAAGGAAAACGAAGACCGCGTGCCCTTGCGAGAGCAGCTTATAGTACAGCATTTCTCAAGCATAGAAGAACCTTCTGAGAGTGCATGTCTGGTTCTGCTGCATGCGCTTTTTGAAGATGTTTATTTATTTGATACACCAAAGGGTGTGCCATACAACACAAAAACAGGAACTGAATGGCGATGGTCCTCTGAACACGAAAAGAAAAAAAAACATCAACCTGAGAAAAATTGAGGATAAAGCCAGAGCTGAAACGTGACACACGCCTTGCTAGAGGAAAGGGATGTGATTGCGAGAAGAAGAAGAGAGAGGTGTGATCGCGAGAAGGAGAGAGAAGGAAGCAAGAAACTCGCATAAAGGAGCATTCCTAGAATGATGCTAGAACCTTTCTCATATGTACAGAAAGGCTTTTTCCCCTGTGAAAAAGGCTTCTTCAAGTTAAACTGGCCCAAAGCCCAATACGCATAGAGTAGCAAGAATACTAGGGTCTGCTGAACACCAACGCTCGGTACGAACAAATTCGAATTGAAACCACAATTGAGTGGACGAAGAGGGACTGAAGGCAGAAGGGTGAAGGGGTAATCGTCTCACAGGATCCTCAAACAGGCCTCAACATCATCATCATCGGAAGCATACTACACGGAGCCGGCTTCTTGCCTCGCAGCAAGAGAAAGGAAAACAGTAAAAACCCTGGCGGATCAATCAAATGAAACAAGCTATCTAAACAAAGTAGGAACATAAACAGCTATTACAAACGAAAATGCTGCTAAGAGTATGAAAAAGCGGTTAGGAAAATTGGACGACGACGATTCCACGAATCAGTAGAAACAACAAGTAATATATCCAGAGAGGCAAACAGAGAAATGGGCATTAGTAATCTAGAACCAAAGCTGG
The DNA here is from genome assembly GCA_900617895.1 of Haemonchus placei. Lineage (NCBI taxonomy): Eukaryota > Metazoa > Nematoda > Chromadorea > Rhabditida > Trichostrongylidae > Haemonchus > Haemonchus placei. Next base: position 38,072 of record UZAF01016391.1, on the reverse strand, counting down.
ACGCGAGACGTCGGAGACATGTATCATAAAAAAGGAAGGCAGCCGCAAAAGGGAATCGAAATGCCGGGGAGTCAGTAGTAATCGTCAAGTGTGTTCTGGAATACCTAAGACGCCCAAGAGATCGAGCTTGCTCAGTTTACTTTTGAATATCTTACTGTTTGGTGATTGAACAACATGGGGCGGAAGAAGCTCGAACCATCTAGCGCAATGATCAAAAAGATTATTGAACATTAAAGTATAGCTCTTGGATTGAATGAGCGGATAGTGTGAATTAAACCCGCCTAACCTTTCACTAGCAGGTCTGAGAATCCAGTACTTACTCGCTGAAAATCTCACCTCCTTCTGAAGGACGCGAAAATGGAACACTAAATCAGACATTACTCGTCGATACTGCAATGAATTGAGAGGTAGCAATTTCAACCGATCACGATACGGCAGTATGCTTGCAGCAAGCCAGGTGCTGTACCAAAGCAGTCGAGTCGAGTGATGAACTCGTTCAAACTTTTATATATCGTTTTTGAGACTAGGGCCCCATACATACGAGCAATACTCTGAGTGGGGCAGTACCTATGCTTTGTAGAGACGCAGCAGTTAAGGTGAATCGGAACAACTCGTATTTCTCATTATCGGAAATAGGGCCGCAAAAGCTTTCTTAACGGCACTGTCAATGTAACTAGAAAACGTCAAGCTAGTATCAAAAATAACCCCCAAATCTTTAGTAGATCTCGTTCTTGAAAGGGTTATGCCATTCACTACGTAGTCACTTCCTGCAGAATTGCCGAAGTGCATCACTAAATATTTATTGAGGTTTAAGGGAATATCCCATAAGGAAGCCCATTCACTCATTTTCTCCATAGACAGTCTAAGCGCTTGCTGCACTACTCCACTGCTCATATCACCATAAGCAGCATATACTTTGTTATCATCGGCATAAATTTGGAGTGGGCCTCTCCACAAGTTCTGAGAAGCTGAGGCACTCCAACGGTGTAAACCAAAAAGAGCATTGGAGACAGAACTCCACCCTGCGGAACGTCACTGGTACAAGCGTAGCTACAAGAGAAGCTACTGCCGACACGGACAGTGAAACTCCTCTCGGAAAGATATGACTTATCCACTTAAGGGCGTTCCCTCGAATACCGTAGCGCTCCAACTTACTGATCAGAATGGGATAACAAACTTTATCGAAAGCCTCCGAATGGTCAAAGTGGGTGAAATATACGGATTTGCCATAGTTGATAGCCCGGCAAACATCATAAAATGTATCGAGTAGATTAGTCCAGGTAGAGTCCCCAGGGAGAAAAACATGCTGCTCTTCAGGCATTAGGTGGAATTTTCCAAAGCACGCGAAAAGCTTATCAAACATCATCTTCTCCATCACCTTAGCGGCAGTGGATGGGAGGCTAATAAGCCTGTAGTCGTTAAGTCTAGTGGCTCCTAACTGTTTAGGGATGGCAGCCACAATGGCACTTTTCCAAAGCCTGGGAACCTTTCCTAGAAGAAACGATATGTTGAACAAGTGAGCAAGTGGTTTGCATAAAGAATTATAGCACTTCCTAAAAAGAGTTCGAAAGGCTCACTAGCGGAAGGTTTAGGTTTTTTTAATGCAGTACGAACATCAGTTGGGTTGAAAAAAATATTAGGAGTATTAGTTCGAAGATTAATTGAACTATAATCCATCAAACTTGGGGATGAACTGAGTCCCAAGAAAACACTCGCAAAATATCTTCCCAAGGACTCCGCTCTAGCATAGTCACTATGGAGCCTGGTACCGTTCTTATCTTCTAGAACATGTAAGCCTGGCTTCCATTTAAGTTGTCTGCGAAGAAAGATGTGGAGACGCTTCGTGAAGATTGATCCTCGAGGCGACAGTCAAAACGAGACAGAAACTTCTTCAGATGGCGGTCAAGGTCAGAGCAGACCTTTCGACAGAGAGGAGAGTTCGCGGAGAGTCCAAATCTCGGAATAGTCTTTCCTTCTGTGTCAGCAACATTTTAATGTGTTGTATGTTGGATTAGACGGGAATTAGGGAATTTGGAATTTAATCGGAATAAATCTTGTAAGAGCGTCATAGATTACCGTGCAGAACCTCTGGTACAGATCGTCGACGGAACTGTACCTGTCGGAAAGCATCAGCCAGCCAAGTCCTAAAAAATACTCCTCAAGGGTTTCATAGTCAACGCCCAGAAAATCAGTGGAGGGGAGGTTATTGGCCACTCCAAACTCTTCCATCACGTTGAAGCTAATGGAAGCATGATCAGAGTTTGTCAGCGGCGCTGTAATCGAGACGTCACGTATGTTGGAAACGGTGGATAAGATTAAATCAAGAGTATTATTGCCATGTGTTGGTGCGAAGACGAACTGCTCTAAGCCAACTTCTTGAAAAAAAACTCCAAAAAGCTGGATGAGGCTTAATCAAAAGCAAGCAGGTTCATCCAATCTATCGCTAAATTGAAATCGCCTAGAATAACACAGTTGATCTCAGTCGAGACAACGTCACGAAGCAGCTCGATAAACTCATCGTCCTCCTTTCTGTTTGAATTAGGCGGTATGTGCGGAAGTGTAGAGCGAACTCGCGAAACATTCGTAAGAGAAAAGAGTTCAAAACAAAGGACTTCAGCTTTCGTGGCCGAACTTATTGCAATGGGATGACTATGAAGCTTACCTTTGACTAAGCAGCACACCCCACCTCCTCTACCATCTTTCCGTTCCAATCGATGTAACAAGTACGGGAACGCAGCTACAACCTCGGAATCGAGAATGTTCGAAGTTAGCCATGCCTCAGTTACAAAACGCAAATCAGGAAGTTTTTGGCTTATAAGGGCGTGTAGGTGATCTATCTTATTACAAAGACTACGAGCGTTTAGTAATTGACAAGAAAGCACAGAATTACCATGCAGCGTAAGTGGTTTCCCGACCGTCTGTGTGGCAATTCGGAAGCTCGCTTGAGTTGGCCTTGATGAACAACCCAATCACGAGAGCCACTACCCTTATTACGCTCCCGAGCTTCTTGTCGTAGCTCATATTCCCGTTTCTTCTCATCCTCAGTCATGCTCCGACGCAAGAAAACATTCGGCAGCCCAGCTTCTCGTAGTAGACGTGCACTGGCGATGACACGGCGCCAATGCAATCGAGATGGTAAGACCACTTTGACAAGGATAGGGCGTTTCGGTTTCGGCTCACCCATGCAATACATTTCAACCGGGCGGCACTCCACATCCAATGCATCCAAAACCCTGAAAACTTCAAGATCCCTTTGACGCACTGATGGCTGAAGACCACCCTGCCCGTCCTCCAAGCCTGAGATGACTATGCTACGGCCCCGTTTGTCGCTCTCAAGGAGATCTGAGAAATCCATTGGGATCTTCTCCGAAAGGGCAATAAGCATATTTTCTATGGCTGGATCGTGGTTGAGTACAATTATGCTCTTTAAAAGCTCCATCTTCGACATATTTTGGAAATTTCCGCCACAAGATTGGCGGTCTGTGTGCCTCCTTTGCTAGTCGAGCTTGATGGTGGCTGAGAACTGCTCAACGAAGCTTTCTTAGAGCGCTGCTGTTTGGATGGCATCTTTCTTGACCTTTGATCTGCCCTATATTGAGTCCACTGAGTCAATAATTCGAGTAGTGGGCAACTAAGGAGGGATGAAAAAAATACTACAGACAAAAAACTATTAAGAAAAACCAGGCAAAAGCTGCAAAACTAAACTGCGAATAAAAAGTTTGAAGCCTTAGAAACGATCTAGAGATTGAAAATAAGATGTAATCTCAGAAAACAATTAATAGAATAAAAACTCACGAACGGACGGCAGAAACGCGACCGCGTCAGGCGACCTCAACGGTTGAGCGATGAGAGCACACGGTTTCCTCCCTGGAGCCTCTTCCTGTACTAATCTCTTGTTTTACGCGTTCACTTTGCCTGCTACACGCTTTTATACTTCTTATGCAACTCAATACGCGAGACTTCCTCAAATGCTAACAATTAAGTAAGAAATATTCAAATGTTCAAATCAGAGGACGCGTGTTAATCATAGAATGATGAATGAAATGAAGAGCGAATACTTCACACGATGGTGGAAAATCCCTCTCACGTTCCCGCCCTTTAATATGTAGTCAGTGCGCGCACGATCGTGGCGCTCGATCTCTTCTCGCGCGGGAATAAATTGAAACGGCTTGACGCCGCTGCCAGCGACAATGACTTAATAGGAACATACTGAAGAAATGAGAGGTAATTGAAACAACGGAAGAATAAATGTGAAATTATTGATCGATTATATTAGATTATACTACCTTCCAACTTACTGTAGTCTCTCATATGCTCTCATGTTCAGGTCCATCGATGACAATTGTCCTTCCAGCTCAAATAGTCCTCTTATGCGTTCTCCAATTGTCTTCGTGCTTCTCTTTCTGCCTGGGGTGTCACACAGAGCTGGCTTACGACCGTATTCGGGAACGAGATACTCAAAGTAAATACCTGATACGCGATAATTCTAGTAAGAACCTTTCTTTTCAGATACACACAGTGCTGTCAGCATTCTTTCTCGAAGTCTATCTTCCATCTCCGATTTCCATTTGTAATTGAGGGATATAAACCGGAGAAATGTCCTCCCTCCACATCGCAAAACGCGCATGCCACTTTACTCTTTATTCTAGGAGAACGTTACTCTCCCTTTCTGTAGGGAAAGCTTTGGAAATCCGTTTCCATCCAGTAAATCCTGTGCTTCATATCGACCGTGAGCTTCCTATGCTCTCTTTTCCTTTGATCGTAACTCCTTTGTCTCGAATTTGATTATTTCTGCGCGTGCCGTTCTCGCGCGCGGTCGGTGTTCTGCCTGCTCTGCTCCTGTCTATTTCTGACTCACTGTGGAGCTAGTTAAATATTCTGTCTACGATTCTGTCTTCTATATCTGCGACTCCGGAGCATTGCGAGCACCCTTGTAGCTGAGATCAAGTCAAGAACTTCTGTGAAAGCCTCCTAATCAGGTCATTTCGTTAAGGATTTTTATCTCTGTCAATAATTGAAGGTTGCTTCGATTGATCGTCGTGCGTTACTTGGCCTACGGCGTCGCTCATTTCCTTGTGGCAGGAAAATACTTTTTTCTTCAAGGAGTCTCTTGCCACCTTATTAGGTTGTTCATATTATGAGTGAAGGTAACTCTTTCACTCCCTTTGGCCTCTCATATTCAGGACCGGCCCAACGAAAGGAAGCAACCATGCCATTCTCTGGCTGGCTTGTGTGGATCACCTGCCGCGGCAATCAATAGCCTCTCTTCAGACGAAACCCTCTCTCCATACGTCAAAGTTATACTGGCGCATCTGTTGGAGAAGAGTACCGTAACTGAGGATTACTACAACGAAATCATCACTTGAAGGATGAACGTGTGTTCAGAAAGCTGAAAACGAACGTCTCAAAGAGAAGATCGATTCGTTGAAGAAGGCTTTGGATAAGGAAAATGATCCGTCCCGCTTTGTCCTCTAATAGTGTTCTTTCTGATAACCATGCTGTTCACTTATCCTCAGATGCCCATGTTATTACGAGAATTGTATCGTTCGTCTCAACTGAATGTATACCTATCTCTTTCTTTCGCATAGGTAGTCCGAACCGCCCGCGTTCACTCGAAGTGGTTCACGCTACCTCATTTTTCCCACGACAACTACTTCCTGTTGTTCTGTTGAAACATTTTTCCATGAAAGATGTTTATATTAGGCCACCATTATTATCATTACGCAGCGTTGATGCTTTGCAAGTGAACCGAAATCTTTCTTTGCAGGGCTATGACTACTTCAATTCTAACTTCGAGTAAACGCAACAAACACTTTGACTAAACTGTTCTCTGTCTTATGAAGCAATTTTTACTGAAAAAATCGTAAACTCTAAAAGAGAATCGCAGTGATTGCCTACCCTGAAGGAATCACTCTAACGCTGATTGCATCGCATAGTACAAGTACAATGGAATCTTAACAAACGATCGTGCAATGATTACTAGTAACTCAAGAATTGATTGAAATATGATCAGAGCTGATACAGACAACAAAGCAAGTTAACGTGGAGAAAGGAATATCTGGACAGTTCAAGTCACGTAAAGTATCCATGAAACAAAACACTAAAACTGAGTATACCTTCGGGCATCGAAACGAATTTGTATAATCGTAGCTGTCGAGTGCGGTGCGCACTCTAGGCGGCTATGTGCTGTTCTGTATGCTGAACAGCGTGATATCCTGGCGTCTCCCATGGTCTTGCCAGGTGACAAGCCGCGACCGACAACAATTTATTAAGCAACACAATGAATTAACAATTAAAAAAATGAAAAAGGGTCAGGGCTAGAATCCCTTGGGACTCTAGGAAGTCAAGGGGGTGCAGTTGGCTGGTGATCGGCCTTTTATACGGTACGTCCCGCCCGACCAAGACAACCCCGCGTGAAAAGTGATCTTTCTGCAAGGCGGTGCCGTACCATGTGACTTGCCGTTCTGCCATGATCTCACATGCCTCCCCCGCTGCATAGGCTGCTTCACTCAGGCTCTGGGATTATATCGCTTCGATGAACGATTCCTTTGCCCGTCGAAATTTGTGTTGTGGTAGTGTTCACCATAACATTTGAAGATATCTCCGTGAGTTACGGAGGGGTGGCTGACGCAGCGACGATTTGCTGGTTTGAAGCGATTTTCCCTTCTATAGCCGCACTGTAAAAGCTTTGCTTTTTTCGCATGTGAGCCCTCACATGCATTGCGTGTCCATGTAGAGCGGTCACTCTTGGTTCGACTTTCCGCCTTTGTCTGTATGCTATAATACGGAGTCAACCTCAAGTGAGCATAAAATTTGCGAGTGGCTTCGTAGAACGCTTTCTCTTCGCTCGCCGAGCATGTATGTGAGTGTGATCCAGAATTGTTCACCAAGATTTCACCAAGATATTGCAGGGGTGATGAGGAGAATCCCCTCGGCTTTTGTCATAAGTAGACATTCGATTCGTGCACCCAGTTAAGGAAGTTGTGCAATCGTTTCCTCACATATGTCCCTCAATTCGTCCGTCGCTTTTGGCCATTGAGCTTTGTCTCGGGGGGGGGGGGTCCCCCAGAACGAAGAGCTCTACGCCATCTTAGACCATACCCAGCATAAGCTGCCACGCCTCGGCCCATGCTGCGGTGGCGAACGCTTGGAAGACTGAACAACACCACAGCGGAATTGAATATATGTGTTCCTTGAAATCGCACGGTAACTGTACCATCGTCTTTTTAGGAGGCAGCTTCTTCCATAAAGTTCCAGTGCAATGATGTGCACGAGCCCAGTTACCCGCATAGTCAAAAAGGCTCGGTAAGTCATATGGATCGCCAGGAAAGCGAGTTGGATGTGTCCCTCAGATTTGGTGCTATGTAGCGTATCTCGTCCGCATGCTCTGCATCACGTGCAGACGTTTCGCCGCCGAGAAGAAAGAAATGGCGAATCCGAGTCCACTTGGCGATAAGGCGTCGTATTCCGGGTCCAAGATACGGGCCGTTTGCACCTCCGAAGATATGTGTGTTTGCGACATGATTGTGGCCACTCGAGCTAGCTTGAGTACGAATCAAATGTGAGGCCGTCTATTGGGGAATTCCGCATCCCTCTCATCTCATGCCACGTCATATTCGTGGAACAAGGAAGCCGTTCTCCATCGATTGAGAGTTCTCCTAGGCAAATAAAATCAACGTGTAGCGGGTTCATTTTTGTGATCGAAGACTCTCTGAAAATAAACTTTGCGAATCATGTTGCAGTGATTAGACGCCGACTTGTTTCTTCGACTATATCGAGTGCGGAATCCTTTCGTTCCGAGGAGAGTATCGTCAATTACGGATGGTATTTTTATCAGACGATCCCACTGTACTCTCACTGGTTCCTTGTTTTGGCCTATCAAAGTCACTACGATCGAGTTTGCGCTACTCTCAATTACTCTATACGGCCCCGACCAATCAGTGGTCAATTTTGGTTGGAATACCTTTCCTTTCTCAGATGGGATCTTTACGTAGACACGATCTCCTTTCTTGATAAGTGCCGCCGTATGAGTTCTGAACCTTCTGTCGTACTGCTCCTTCATCTTCTTACGGTATTCCTCTAAGTTAAAAATAATGCATTCCCAGCTTCAACCCCGATAAAAACTCGGTTTTATAGTAATCGTAGTCCACCGTACAGGCTGAAAGGTGCTCTCTAGGTATGACTTGTGATGGATACTTGGGGCCCTTGGGAAGAGGAGAAAATGGGGACTCTCTCCGGTTGCTTCATGCGGGCATGCATTGTAGGCATAAACGACAGTAGGGAGGTGAACATCCCATTCTGCTGGCACCACTGTTTTCTTCTTCAACATGCGAATAATGGTTCCGTTTACCCTCTCAGTTATTTCATTTTCTCTGGGGCAATAACCCTTGGTGACCTGTCGCTTAATGCCCATTATTTCTCATAAAGCGGTAACGACAGAGTTCTCGAATTCAGAGTACTGTTTCTTGCCATCTTCCTGCGCCGAAAATCCAGTGACTGAAAAGAACTTCTGCCACTGTTTCTGCTCTTTTGTCTGGCACTGCGTAGGCCCCAGGATATTTCGTGAAAGGTCTATTATCGTGACTATGTATTTATTCCCGCGACTTAATAAGCCAACATCTCGAGCAAGTCAATACCAACTATTTCGAGCGGCCTAGAAACTACAACCGGCTTTAGCGGAGGAGTATTGACCTTATGTGTGCTATGCGCAAAGCACTTTTGGCATTTTTGGGACCATTTTGCAATGTCCTGTCTTATCCTTGGCCAATACGCTACTTTTTCAAGCTATGACATTTTCCTAACATTGAAATGTACACCCATAGTTCCATGAATCGCTTCTGTAAAAAGTTTGCGTCTTTTGCTCCGGGGTATGACGTTCACCCTGGAGCCGTTCTCCCGAATAAGACGTAGTCTTCCATCACTGATTTCAAAATCAACTAAATTAATGGAAAAGTTCTAGTCAGTGTTAGTATCTTTGGAGATAGAGAGTAAAGGACAAAGAATAAGGAACATAGGAAACAATACAAGATTCGTTTCACCTCTTACTCAAACGAATCATGTTTTTCGCTTAACCCTTGAGGATCTTCAGTGAGTGGGGTTAGCGAAGAATGGAGTAGGTGATAGTCAGATGGAATGGTAATACGGTTATGTAAACAAGATTAAAAAGAAAAAACCAAAAAAGGTATCAAAAAGTATATAGTAATGAGATAAGAACTAATGTGAGTAGAAAAGTTTGTGCTATAGTAGCCTAAAATTTCTAATGTGAAGAATACGTTATGAATGTTAGCAGAATGAGCGTACACATGAGTACTCAGTTAAAATAGAGCGCACTATATATTTATTGGCTATTACCTAATTGTTCCTCTATGAAGTTTAAGATAGTATTACGTTACATTAAGATCTAGTATGTAAAGAGTTTATTATTTCATTTACAAGCTTTTTAATAGTTTTATAATCATTATTAATGGCATATTTATAAGAGATAAACTTATTTTTATAGAAGCATTTTAGTAAATTAGCTAATATAAATTCTTTTTCGTAGTTATTATTTAGCAACACTTTGATAAGTATTTTAAGTTTGTCTGTGAAAGTTACAAGTTCACTACAAGTGTTTGCTATTCTGAGCGTTTCGGTATAAATGACTGACCCTTTATTCTTCTTGGAGATATTAGATGTAGCATGGGGAAATCTGATTACTTTAAATTTGAAGTCGTCAGTTTTGTTATAAATTTTTGTAATAATTTTATTGCTACCTATTGTGATTACCAAGTCTAGGTAGTTGCTAGTAGTTTCACTCATATCTGTTGTTTGTAATAATAGCGCATTTTTATATACTTTATACAGTTCTGTGTTTATATAATCATCCGAATAATTGTGTATTACTAATAGGTCGTCCATATACCTGAAGGGGATGAATACTTTATTTTTAACCCTCATGGTATTCTTGGCATAACTGAACTCCATAATGCAAAGAGTAAGGTCAGCCAGTAAAGGGCTGAAATTACCACCTTGAGGGACCCCATTCCTTTGTTTAAACACATATGTACCGAAGAGACAGAAGCTGTTTTCCAACAAATATTGTACTAGATATAGCAAATCCTGATTTCGACCTATAGTTATGTTTAGGTTTTATTATATCTGTATAGAAGACATGATATCCATTAGTAGCAATCATAGCTTTACTAGAATTATTAAAACATATATTTAGGAGTGTTCTTACACTACATAAAATATCAGTATGTTTCAAATTGGTAAACATATCGGTAAAATCTGCAGTGTATATTTTGAGGTTATTACCCTTAATATTGATTAACTCGTGACTGATATTAGTATTATTAATAGACCAAAAGGTTTTTATACAATCACTGCGCTCTTGTACTATATTAGTATAATTAATAAAATGTCTTTTGAGATAACTAAAGATGTTATGTAATTCAATGGAAATAGGTTTAAGGTTACTATGTGAAGCACCAGTAATAAACCTGAACTTCACAGGACTTTTATGTAACTTTGGTAACGCATATATTCTAGGTAAATCTATTTTGCTGTTAACTGTAATGTTGTTACCCTTACCTCATTTTTATTACCATCTTCAATATATTGGTAAGTTTGATTGCCTTCCGTACTTAATAACAAGCCAGTAACGCAATCAAACTTTATTCCCATTTCTTTCATTAAAATAATCAAATAGTACTTAAGTCAACTTTCTACCGTGATGCCTAATTGGGATGTCATCTTCCTTGCGCACTTCTATTGAGTCAATTATCGACTCAAAATCTTCGTCACTTCTCAGTTCCTGGAGCCAGTCAGAATCTCTTACGAGTGCCACTACTTCCTCGTCGGCATGTTTAGCTTTACCCACGTCATGCTCTGATACAGCCCCTCTCGAAAGGGCGTCTGCCACGTTATTCGCTGCGCCTTTTACGCAGTGAAAAAGTTCCACTATTTCATTTACGGAGTGCATACCATCGTAAGAAACGATCATAGCGCCTTGACTTCGCTATTCGAGCGTGCTAACGTGTCACCGAGAATAGTGAGATGCGCTCTAGAAATTCAGCGATACGATCTGCAAATCGAGGGACTTTAGGTACTGTTTTTTTCTGTTGACTATGCATATCGTCAAATCTAAATGCACCGGCTTGAAATGTGTAAAATTGTTGCTAAGAACTCCAAAGAAGCTGTATAGTCAAATAGTTACCACGAAAAATAACCTTTCTTCATTCTAATCATATATTGTCAGCAGAAGCATAGAAACTTCGGCCTCTCCCTAAAACTAGCTTTTTATGGGGTACGATCTATTGTGCTCCACAGTGTACTTCTCAAAAGAAGTGTTATTGAAATTCCTCAAATCCTCCCCCCAANCCCCCCCCCCCCCCCCTTGCCTGACCTGTCGTCACCTACAGTCGAAACAACCACCTTCACTTGCAGAAATCTTCAGAATCTCATGTGCAGCATGTTTTCGCGAAAAGCCGCTCAAAAAAGTTTTCTAACCTTCTTCGAAGCAATGCTCAACCTCATCTCGTTGAAACCTTCGAGCTGGGCTTGGACGGAATCGCAACCCTCTCCACGCTACTCCAGATCTCTTGCCTCTATTACCCAAGCGCACAAAGTCCTTCTTCGCCAGAAAAGTTCACTATTTCTAATGGCCTCGAGATTATATAATAGTTTTAAAAGAAAGGCTCCTTTTACTCCTGAAAGAAAGAAATAAAGACTAGTTCCTTCGCTGGCTGAAAGCAAAGACACTGATCGTGAAAGTTTCGCTAACAGAAGAATTCGTGAAGAAACTGGCGGTCAACCATACCGACGAACAAATTCTGAGTCTTTTCGATCGATGCCAGGCTGTTCCTTATTTGATCAACCTTACAAGGCGACAAGATAACGAAAACCGTCCCCGATAGAAACTGACAAACCTGATAGGGACACAAAAACAAAAGAATTTTCAAGACCCACCACAATAGGTCAGAAATGATCCACAAACAATATCAAGTTTATTGTGATCATAACAACCGCGCCTCTCTTCCAGCTAACTCCTCAATCATTATCTCCAGTAATTTTTGAAAACCGCTCACAGGCACCTCCAGTGATCATTTCTTTCATTCCTCTCATCCTTCGTTCGCCACAATATAACACGATGCAGGACATTATTATTGATCGAAACATCACCGATCGCATCTCATCACATTCGAAAAAAGGTTAGAATTATCAAAAATGTTCCATATTGCTCAAGTCTTTGTTAAAATTCACGAGACGACAGCGGTCCTTTGAAAAAGGAGCGGAATGTTTTAAAATATCACAAACTATAGCTTATGAAGTGTCACACTATAACTATACACATTCACTAACTTGATACCACTGTAAGTAAAACGCAGCACGTATAATCATATCGAGCCTATTTCGTAAAATGAGAAATCGAGTGCACTGAACAGTGTGCTACAAAGACAAACATTCACAAAAATGACGAGCTTCATTCCGCTTTCGCTCCTCCTCTAGGGTAATACTTCTCGAGGGTGCTCTCTGGGATTCGCTTCAACATTTCCCTGGGGAAAATACGAAGAAGTTGCCATCCGATGTCAAGCGATTCGAAAACGGTTCGATTCTCGTAGTTTCCTTAAACAAAGCACGATGAACATCAATGAAGAATTAAACGAACAACAAACTAACCTTGAGTGATAAAGTTCTTCTCAAATTTAACTAAGAATTCAAGGTATAACAGATCATCTGAAGATAAAGCTTCCTCTCCTACTACAGCCTTCATAGCTTGCACGTCTTTTCCGATGGCATAACAGGCGTACAGCTGAAAATAACAGGAAATCAGCGATTTCATAAACGAAATTTCAATGTAAATTGGGAGTAAACCAACCTGATTAGAGACATCAGAGTGATCTTCACGAGTCATCCCTTCTCCAATAGCAGATTTCATCAAACGAGAAAGTGAAGGCAACACGTTGATTGGTGGGTAAATCTTAAACATAACTTATCAGTCCAACGGAAAGGAACGATGAAGAATAAGGGAAATACGTAGAGCTCATAATGCCAACCTGTCTGTTGTGCAGTTGACGATCAACGTAAATTTGGCCTTCAGTAATGTAACCGGTAAGATCAGGAATAGGGTGAGTAATATCTAAACAAAACAGTGACATGATATAAGACAAAGAATGAAGAATAAAACTTACCGTCGTTCGGCATAGTTAAGATGGGGATTTGCGTGATGGAGCCGTCACGTCCCTCAACTCGACCTGCACGTTCATAGATAGTTGCCAAATCCGTGTACATGTAACCTGGGAAACCACGACGTCCCGGCACTTCCTCTCGAGCGGCAGATACCTTAAAGAGATCACTTCGCACAAAAAAAAACAGTTATACATAAGGGCAACCGCGGTCCTGCATGGAATGAAATTTTGACAATTCCTAGTCAGGAAGATAGGCCAAAAGGCGTTACACGCAGAATAGCCTAGGATTCACGCAAAGCCGGAATGATCGCAGAAGCCATTTGACATGGGCTTCATGCTGTCCACGTTTTCGACAGTACACAATAATGCCCTAAATGTACCTCACGAAGTGCTTCTGCGTAGGAAGACATGTCAGTGAGCACCACAAGCACGTGTTTCTCACATTGATAGGCGAAAAACTCTGCAGCAGTTAATGCAAGACGTGGGGTGATGATACGTTCAATTGTTGGATCATTGGCCAAGTTCAAGAACAAGCACACATTCTCCATTGATCCTAAAGAAATGGAAATTTAACAGCAGCTTCCGTCGAAATGAGTTACCCAACCATTTTCTTCGAAATCTTGCTTGAAGAAGCGAGCAGTTTCCATGTTAACTCCCATAGCAGCAAACACGATGGCAAAGTTGGAATCCGAAGCCTCGTGTTTGCGTTCAGGCAGCTGCACCAATCCTAAAGAATGATTGAACTCCTCTCAGTTTGATGGAACAACATTGAACCGCATACCTCCCTGACGCACAATCTGTGCAGCAATTTCGTTATGTGGCAAACCTGCGGCGGAGAAAATAGGGATTTTCTGAAAAAGAGAAAATAAAGGGTAAAACGGTCTAGTTTACTCATCACAAAGACTTATAACAGAACTTTCTTGAGCCGAACTTTGGTTAGAATAATATAAAAGAATTACCTGTCCTCTGGCGATTGAATTCATCACGTCGATAGCAGAAATACCAGTTTGAATCATTTCCTCAGGATAAATACGTGACCATGGATTGATGGGCTGGCCGTTGATGTCCAAGAAATCCTCAGCAAGCACTGGTGGTCCCTGAAACTTTTTCCTCAGGCAACAGTTAATAACGACAGATTCTTCTGTTTGAGCTTTCAAACTCCACAAAGCCTAAGTCTTAGCGCTCGATTGGAATAAATATCAAGCGATCAATATAAAGCGAAATTAAAAGCTAAGCAAATTTTAATGGCAGGCAACGTTTGAACTTAGAAATTTGCTACTGTGAACGTAATTAGTCTAATACTAATGCATATGTATATATGTAAATAAATAATCGAGTTTTACTGCTAACAGAATTTCTGTATCTATCAGTTCTGTTTCTCTTCACACGTTCTGGCGTCACGCACCCTTCATAACCGCTGTCTAGCACGGGACACATCACAATCTCCACTGGAACCCAAAGAAATTAAACTAATTATTATATTAAGCAACCCGCGCGAACATATGAAACACCAAAAAGAACGTTTGAGTAAAGGTCAAGTCTCACGCAACACAGGAACGTTAAACAGACCGTCTTCACCAAATGCATGGCAGCAGTTACTAGTGATGTGTGATAAAATAATATAAATAATGAAACCTTGTCAATAGGCTTTCCGGAGCCGTTGAAAATACGACCGAGCATGTCCTCCGACACGGGCGAGCGAAGGATATCACCAGTGAACTCACAAATAGTGTTTTTCGCATCAATACCAGAGGTTCCTTCGAAAACCTGGAAGGATGTGCTAAACTTGGTATGGAGTTGAAAAAAAGCATGCAATCTGCGTCAAAACAGCGATCATTCAATGTTTTTCCAACGCAAAATCGAAGGATTTGCGAGACAGCTTCCTGCATTGTTTACATTTCACACTCTCTACGGAAGTACGGCTGCACAGCTCTTTCCTCTATAACAAAATAAAGAGCTTCAGGTTCCGTAAAGCACAATGGAAGGTAAGTGATTAGGAACAAGAAACTGTAAAAAATACCCGGTGTACTTTTATGCTCATGCGAACTTGACAGCAGCTTTAGGCCTTTCCCCTTCCCACTGAGTGCTTCATTTTCTTGATATATCGACGGAAAGTGGTAGTTAACTCGTATTCATGTAAGTCATAAAAAAAAAATAGGTTCGACCAAATGAACGTTGGGAAAAATACCATCCTTTTGCCTAAATCGATCAAATCCATACCTGCACAACAGCCTTGTTTCGAGTTATTTCAAGAACTTGTCCAGATCGTTTGGAACCATCAGGCAAGGTGATGTGAACAATTTCGTTGAACTGCGGAAACTTGACATCGTTAAGGATGACGAGAGGTCCATTAACACCAGTCACGGTCTTATAAACTGAAAAGCATGGTCATAGAAACCAAAACAACCGAGACCAAATAAGTAAACAAAACAATATAGCATTAATTCAAATCACCAGTTCAATTCAAATCAATCAAATTTACAGAGTTGCAGAACAGCTGCTTCTGACAATTATTTAATAATGCACTGGAAGCTTCCATATAGGATTCATGTATATATCCCTGATTTTTACACACCCATGTAATTTAAGAATTCCCAAAATTTTCAGATCCTGACTGAGCAGACTGTTTGAGATAAGTTTAGCTAAGGATTACAACATACTGAGTCGTGGTTGAGTGTTGTAGTTTCGAATCGTCGCTGTTTTGTGTGAAGTGATACCCTTGTTTACGTCCACCGCTGCCATTACTGAAAAAAATTCATAAGTAAGACAACATAGTTGTTATCCAATTAGAAAGCACAGATATTGCAATAAAAAGATGTTTCTGACAGAGTACACGCAGGAGCAAAAGATTGTCATAAAGGGAAAGTAGGAATGCGCGTTTCACAACAAGAGTGAAGGAAAAATGGAGCAAAAGAAGGATGCGCTACGCATTTTGTCACTTTGACTTTAAGGAACATTGAATTGTTGATTGTTTTGGTTGACATTTCTTANTTGTGTGAAGTGATACCCTTGTTTACGTCCACCGCTGCCATTACTGAAACATATACATAAATAAGGCAACATAGTTGTTATCCAATTAAAAAGCATAGATATGGCAATGAAAAGAATTTCATGACAGAGTACACGCAAGAGCAAGAGATTGTCATAAAGGGAAAGTAGGAATGCGCGTTTCACAACAAGTGTGAAGGAAAAACGGAGCAAAAGAAGGATGCGCTACGCATTTTGTCACTTTGACTTTAAGGAACATTGAATTGTTGATTGTTTTGGTTGACATTTCTTAACGGTATCACTGACTTCATGGGGCATTCGTAGCAGCTAGCTGTAACGAATCCTTTGACATTTTTTGGGATCACTCCTTCAATCAATACACCAAGAGGGGCGTGGGTGAACTACGCATTTTGCTCAATTCCCCCACATTAGCTCCCGGAAATTCCGAGAAAATGATATAATGTGAGCAGCACTAACTTTTTTGAGGTCCTTTCTAGCGAAAAGTAAAGTTTCAGAAGCTTCTAACAACTCGAAGACCACACACTGATCAAATGGGACTATGGCGCGCCTGCAACGGGAATCCTTCATTGAAAGTAAAGTGGAGAGAAGAAAGAGAACGAGGGCAAATGAGAATGGGGCTTGATAAAGAAACCACGCGCGTAAGTCAACTAAAACGAACTACTAACTCAACGAAAATCATATGCACAAATGCTGCAATCCCCAAAGACAAACCTTGATTTGGAAGAAAATTTCTCCTTCAGGTCAAAAGCACTTGATTGCCTTAGAAAACACATAACTTCTACACGACAATTTAAAAGCAACTCCCTCTTCTAACAAAACAATCAGTTGCAGCATATGATACTCTTCAACGTAGGTTTATCAAATCGGGAATTCGGTCGCACGGTTCGCAGTAGGTGAACACGATCGGCACTCATAAGCTACCTCAATAGGTACTGAAATCATGAGCGGAGAGTGAAATACTAGAAAAGCGATGATACAACACCAAAACTTGGAGAATGTAGTGGAAATGAACAATGACGAGACGAAAGGCCAAAACCAAAGAGCAGTCTACCGTTTCCACTGCACGTTGTTGCTAGAGCGCGTTTGTTGACGATTATCGACGTGGGTGGTTTCGGGACGCCAACGTCATACATATGCAGAATTCTCGACCAGGTAAACGAGTCTCTTCAGTGTACGCGCAGTTCAATGGAGCTTTCAGACCTACTTTGTAAGTTGCTGAGGCGAATCATCAGTATGGAGCAATTATAATAGTTTGGACGGCAGACTTCGAAACCTAACAAAATTAACGGACAAGTTCTGCAAATCAGTTGTTTCATTTTGAGCCTTGTACTGCACAGTACTATAACTGTCTCATCAGTTGTTTGTCGGGGACCAAAAACTAGCGCCCATCAATATGGTTTGCTTTTGATGCTTTTACTTTTACATTATATTCTGAATAGAAGTTGAATGTGTGCGCGCATCCCTCTGACGGGATCGGTGAACACTTCAAGACTTTTTCCTCTGTTACGTACGTTATGGGTGGGTTACGGATCTAACTACTGTTTTTGCATGATGACCCTTGATGAATTTCGAGCATATCTTGATGAAATCATTGGGCAGATGTGGTGTTGTGACAAGTGGCGCACTACCACACACGCATGGTCCGGGTACGATTCCCGGCCCCATATGTGCCTAGGTCAACCAAATGGCGTCAGGTCAACTATTCGAGTAAATCAAAACACTGGCTTGTACATGGCTGGCCACAACAATTTAGGTCAGATATGCAATCAGTACGTCGCTACGATTCTGAAGTCGAATGCGGGCACATCCCAAATAGGGATTGATCAACGTCAATAACTTCGCCTTCTATCATAATGGTTATCGCCGATATATAATTCACTGATGTAAGGTAGAGTTTCTCTTGAACACTGAGCAACCCATCCATAAGCAGTTAACGGTCCCTTTCTAGCGTTAACCCTATTTCTGCCAAATCACTCTAACGAGTTATTCAAAAGCAAAGCTCAAATCAGGAGAGGATTTCTCGCGAATGTATAGCGCTTTGTACATATCTTCGCATCCACATCGCCATGGGAGGCCGTAAGCGTCGATTGCCATCTTGGCGCCGCCCACACAACGTATATTCGGCACGTGCAGCTCGCCCGAACTATCAAACCTCTCTATTTAATAAGAATGAAAATTCAATATGGGTACTTGACTCATACAGCAATCCCGCATGGTATAACCCCATTTTAATGCGCAAATTCTTACCTGGCATATATAGGAGGCGTTGAAAACGGGGCTTGGGAAAGGACACGGGGTGAGTGGTGGAGAAGTTAGGAGGGTACTGTAAGGACCGGGTGCCCGTAATGAATATTTGTTTCTGTCTCAGTTTAAGGTCGGCTGTCAGCCTTATTAGGGTTGATCCGCCCCTAGATGCGGGGCCACCGTGCTTAAGGGTGAAGATTGAAAGATCATGAATTCTATACATTCTCATTAATCGAGTAGGAAAAGACTTCCTCTAGTGCTATGCTTTGAAAAGCAATTTTTTTGAAGAGTTCACAATTATGCGTGCATTGTCCAGGGATAATCATGGACCGACATTCGCTCACGCCGATTAGTCCCACTTTCCCTTGCGCGTCGGTCAATTGGTACTAGATGTTCTGGGGAAAAACCACTGTCTGTTATTAGGTTGGCAAGAAGGTACCATACTTCGACAAAAAATTCAAAGAATTAAAATTTTTTTTCAGAAGTAATGTGAATACTTCAGCAAGGGTGATATACTTCTAGATAATTCCCCGGGCAATCAACACGTGAGCAAACAAGGGCACGCAAGTGGGCAATATGTAGGTTCCATTCGATATGAGCACCAGATTCGTATTGTCATCTTCTACTAGGCTGCATCACCTTCTCCTAAGCACAAGTCAATGACTTTTTCAAGTCAGTTTCCTGAAATCTGGACAGAAGCCATTGGTGATTTGCTCAAAGGGTAGGAGGAAGCCGTTGATCTCTCTCACGTATTTCAATATTTGAATGTTTTGGAAAATTTCAGAGATGAATTTAAAAGGGCTATCTCTTTGTCGAAGTATTTCTTGCCGAGCTATGACATCTTGCCCACTGGCTGCTTTCAAAGTCCACCACTTTGCCAGCGACCGATCGCGCGATCGGTCGCAATCCAAATCGTGGGCTATTTGGCCAGCGACCGTTGCGCGACCGGCCGCGCGATCGGTCGCTGGTCAAATTGTGGACTATGAAAGTAGCCACTGCAAGTGATTGTGTAACCCACATATTTATGCATTCGGAGCGGCAACTCAATTCTGAATGGAAGTTGATTGCGAGGCGCATCACAAAAAGCGGACTGACTAACGATAAAAGTTTTTCCTTTTACAACGCTACGACAATTTCCTTAGGGCTTTTCCATTAAATTGCTGGTATGTTCCTCTAAACGCCATTTTCTTTCTCTTTGTTGTAGTGCAGTAGAATACTAGAAGATTAAAATGCAGATAGGTTCCCAGAAAATACAACAGTACTTCAGGCAATCAAAGCAGCGCGTACTTCTTGAAAAAGCCATACTGGCTTCCACGAAAATCACTAGCAATTCATCAAAGCTACAAAGGCAAGCAAAAATAGCAGAGCCCAGGCTTGGTTCGCTTGATGTCAAAATAAGACGATTGCTGCAGTATCAGGATAGAATAATACGTGGATTGTACTGAAACAAATCGTTCAACAATTTCAGGCGTCGTCTTCGGTCTGGGACCACCTGAGACCACTCATTCATCATTCATCGGTGTGTCGTGGTTGAAAAGAATCGAATTTGAATAGGGATTGTACTCTTTCCACCCATTTTCATAGGAAAAACAGGCTTTTGTTTCTCCCCCCCCCCCCCCCCCCCCCCNCCCCCCCCCCCCTCCCTCCGCCCCATACTGCTGCATTATTGCAAAACACTGGACATGCGAAGTGTAAACCAATGGGTTACTGGCATTTCAAAAAAGTGACGGAATTGCAATGGAAAACAGATCAAACCTTAGAACGAAGTCTTTTTGAAATAATGTCTTTTATTTTCATCACCTCTCAAGATTTTTGCAAAAATTTGATCCAAAAATTTGCACGGAGTGGGATTTGAACCCACGCTCTCGTACGAGAACCAGAATGCCCCGTCCGCTATCTCGCGACAAGCGTATGCTTGAGTCTGGCGCCTTAGACCACTCGGCCATCCGTGCGCTGCAGAGGTACGACAGATCGGTACCAAATGCCAATCGTGCATATTTTCTAGAACTGTCAGTAATACACAGGCTCAATACTCATGTGCATGTACGAGAATTTGTACAAATTGATAATAAGGTGAGAAGGAAAGGGCTGAATCCTAGAAGAAAGAAGGTAGACAGTTGAACATCGCTTGGCCTCCGCATCGCTACTATTCTAAATAGAAATCCAATGCGGATGGCGCATCCCAAAAACAAGATTGACTGACGTGGAAGACTTTATCCTCTATCTTTGAACTTCGAGAGGAACTATTGAAATAACTGATAGAAGAATTCTTACAGTTGATAGATAAGACTTTAAAAAGTGGCGTGCCTTTTTCGGCGGTGGTGAACAAGCTTTCCGATTTCTACTTATTGTTAGCAAACCCGACCCTGCAAGCGCTGACTCCACTAAATATTGTTTCGCTCTCATCAATTTTTTTTCGAAGCTAGCGAGAGAAGAGCTCTATTTATCCTCTCTTACTATGCCGCCTATCGCGTCCTCTTTCAACGTATCGGTATGATTTGGGCATATCCAATCTTGAGAAGATGAATGTACTTCACAAAGATGTTAACATGAAGTGCGATTGAAGGTTTTCAAGAAAGCCGACTGGGTAGTCTCATAAAAGATAGAAGCCGATCAAAGTCAAAATGTTACCGCTTTTATCTTTTACTTCTTAATCACAGAGCGAATTTCCTGTTTGTCCCATTCCAACGCGAGCAAAGTGGGTAATAGCACAGGGTGCACCAAAAGTATGGTAACAAGACAGTTGTCGTTCAGACCGTTCAAAGTATATTACGATATTACAATTATAATTGGTACACGGTGAATTCATGTGTAATATTGGAAGATGCAAAAGTTTTTTCCAAATGTTTGATCCTTCCGTATTTCGTTTGCATGGATGTTAGTATACCCCTCCCTCCCGAATCCTACCACTGGCCTCGAAGCGGCGAGGGCGCGGAACGAAAGAAATTCTAGCTAACAGTAAAGGTAATCACCACCGCCTCAATGGGCTAACTACCCGAGAAAAGGTAGATCAGCTTCAACTCGCACGATGAGAGTTCAAAGCGGCGCAGATGGAAGCACGAGCTCGCAAACGACGACTTGAAGGTACCTGTAGACAAAAACCGCATTTGGAATGCATAGGGCGAAAAGCCTCTGAGGCATGGAGAATGCCCACGAATTTGCACCTACAACTGTCGTACCATTGCTTCAAAAGCGGACCAGGCTATCTTGAATGAGACCGGCAAGAAGCTTCGTTTCGATGTCATTGCCTTTTAAAAGACGAAAACCAAGGAAATGGCCATCAATAAGACCAACGACGGGCACCTATTCTTTCTGGAGCGAAAGTTGATGGAAGAAATTCGGTGTCGCACTGAGAAAAACATCGACTGGCCATTGCAATTCATTGTATAAGCCACATAAACATACAATACGCCACTACGATACGGAGTGGAAGTCGAGTGCGGCGTAGGCGCATCCCTCAGACGGGGTTGACCAACGATCGAAGACTTTATCCTTTTAGTCCTTTTGACTTGTAACCCAGTAGAGAGGCATAAAATGGTCGCAAAGTATGCCTTCAATGGGTTTTGTTAGTACGATATAGTATTTATCCAAAGTTTTAAAGCTCTTAAATGCTTTGCTTTCTACTATAGGCCNTCGTGTAACCATTATCGAACGTAATGGCACGGTGTGGCCTATAGTAGAAAGCAAAGCATATAAGAGCTTTAAAACTTCGAATCAATCATGTCTGCTGGGTGGCATCCTTGTAGAATTAAGTAACTATATAGCATGTCCTTATTTTTTTAAGTGGACCAACGAGCATTCAAAATCTTTAGAATTCTTTATTGCTTCACTGGCAACTATCCAAAAAATGATAACGGAACTGTAAATCAGCTACTGACAGCAGTGGTACATTCAGTTGTCAGAAAAAAGCGTGTTGGTGTATCAGACTTAAAAGAAATGTTGAAAAAATCTGACTTTTTTTGTAGGCTGAAAAGAAACGTGAAGTTGCATGCTTCGCAGTAGTCTGGGATATGAATGATGGCTTTAGGTAATATTGACTTGTGAATACTCGAATTCGTACTCGTAGAGGATACCTGCCTGGTTTTCTTCGACAATTTGAAAGACCTGTTCCGTGTTCGATTGTCCCAGCTTGCAACGTTTGCATTATAAATCTGGACATCAGCTTTCAACAGTTCGTAAGAAGAAATTTTGTAGGATAAATCCTTTTTTTAAGTCGAAAAAACTTCTCTACGCATATTGTTGTGCTGAAGGCACTGAAAACGAGGAATACGGTATGAGCATACACTAATAGAGCTAAACGACTTATCGTACAGTAGACAAGTCTCGGATGGGAACGAAGTAGATGACCCCTTTACACTCACTTGACTTTGACCACTTCGCTCCAATTAAGTTAGTTGGGGTGTCGAGAGTATTTTTGTAAGCTCAACGCTATATGATCACACTCACGAAACGAAGGGAAAACGAAAAGAAGTGGCAGCGAAGTGATGCTAACAATCTGACTATCCAAAGCGCCGAACTCGCTCCGTCTGCTGTCGGAGTACGCAGAGCAGAATGAGATTGGAACGATCACAGTGGGTGTTTACTGTATTTCCTCTGACCATGTTCGTGCCTGCGTTCATGAGAGTATGAGCACAAGGTCCTCTACGGTTAGTGCTCAATACGAGCCTAATGAATCGATAGGCTATCCGCACTTCCTCTCTTGAAGAGAAGTCTCCACAGTTTCCCTCTTATCTAGTACATATCTGGAAATTTAGGCTCCATGTCAACTTTCCATAAATTTCCCAGTATCTTGTGCACCTAGTGACAGGTCAAAGTTGTATGCTTCGTCCCTGACCCTGACTCGTCCCGCCCACCGTCCACTCAGATTAATAGCAAACAGCCACTTATGGTTCATAGGTATCAGACCGTTCACCTCTCCTAATCCTACTTCTGGTGTAGGATCACCTAACAAAAGTCGTTAGAGTGAGTATTCTACTAAAAAAGAATCAACAATTGTGGAGTCCCTTCCTCAAAAAAGACATGCAGAGGCTTGAAGTTGTAGTATAGGTCCAAACCAACCATTCTCCCGTACAGTGTTCGACTGAAATTGTTATCCCTCCATTCTTTGCAGTATCAACAAGTAATGACGGATCTATTGTGTTCTGCTTTCGTGTTCTTCGAAAAGAGTTGTGGTTATCTGTGAGTAAGTATTGGACTTTCAGACCAACCAGCGAAAGATTAGGTGGGTTAATCTTCACTATGGCCCCATCCTCTCGAAGAACTAATCGTTAATGTTCAATAATCTCTTTATCGGTGTGCCAGGTGGTTCGAGCTTCTACCGCCCCATGTACTTCAAGCGCCAAACAGTAATGTATTCAAGGTAGACCGAGCGAACTCGGCCTCTTGAGCACCTTAGGTCTTCAAGAACATATCTGAGTCTTGTATTTGTTTTTGTCGTTTCAGTTACCTCTAGCGACTGCTGTCCTACTGATCCATGTCCAACGGTTACACGCATGTCTCTGGAGCTATTAATCAGAATTTATCCTCGATTACCCTCTATTCTTAGTATTTTTTTCTCTTCGTTTGCAGCAGCTCTTATCTTTCCTAATTGTTTCTTTCTTAACTGTCATATCGTATTGCATTTATTTCTTTATTTTACTACTTCTTTCTATTTTTCGTCTCTCCGGAACAAGGAGTCTGTTGAGGGTTGTAAAAATTTAAAGTTGCTGTGACCTTTGTCTATTTGTGTTCCAGCTGTTCGAGGAGCCTGTGAGACGATAAATTCACCGACTCAAGGTCCTACCTGATCTTCTTGCCTTTTTTTCCGGTTGCATTGTTTGTATAGGGCTGATATGTCAGCAAGCTCCAAAGCTGCGCCCTCTAAGAGACTTTATACCGCAGATCGAAACTTTGTTAGATACCACTTTTTTCACAGAGAGCGGCTTACCTTCACACATTGGGGAGGTCCCAGTGTGATACTGATGATGCCCTTTATGCGACATTCTTGCTCTTTTCTTCGTTCCTCTAGTATGATGTTTGGCCTTCAGCCTTGGGCTCTGTCTTTAGGCTCTCTCCTATTTTTTCTTTCAGGGCATTTTCTTTCGGTTTTTGTTGACAGGAATTGCCTCAGAGTCCTGCTTTTATATTGTACGGCACACCCTTGGGTGTATTCAAATAAATAAATGAATAAATAAATAAAATATAAAGAGAGTTGGTTCGCGATTGTTCGGTTTCACGTTACCCCCTTAGGCATTGTTAACAATCACTCTCACCCTATGCTCATAAAAAAGCCGTCGCTGTATAGGTTGTTCATTTGCTCAGCAGTTAATTCTGACTTAACCATGGAACGACTTGATGAAAATTAATTCCTTCAGAAGCATATGTTGTATCTAGGGAAACGTGAACGCTGGTGCCTCTCAAAACTGAGAACTTGAGGGAGGAAGCTAGAAGGGTAAGGAAGAGGGCAAACTTTCAAGCGATTCGATGTAATGGAATGCTGCAATCAATGGGAATACTGCTTGTCTTGAGGGTTCCTTTGTAAGAAAGGAATTTTTCTGGAGCATTTTGCTTTACTGTTTACTCTTCTCTGAAGAACCGTCGCTCATGAGGCAGTTTTTGCTTCGGCATACAAAGGCTAACTTGTTTTGCGTCACAATGCAATTGAATGCGTTTCCGCTACTCTCCGGATCAACTGTAGGAAGTTCGTTTACAAATTTGGAAAGCAAACTTTTCTGTTTGATTCCCATTGCTTTTCTAGTCTACATCTCTTTAGAACAATATGAAAATTGATGTAAACAATCCTTGGGGCAGAAAGCGGTAAACCGATTTAAGCAGACAACATCATTACTGTTGATATTTTACGTACTAGACCGTTCCAACAACCTCGCTCTACAATTATGAAAGGCGGTGGGGGAGGGGGCAGGGATGGAAATGCGGTGAGGGGCCAGCGCATGTAAGTTGGAAGTCTAGATCTTTATTGGCATGGCAGGGTAATCGTGAAGGTATTCCAAAGGAAACTGGTAGATATGAATATCCAACAGGTAATGTAAAGAAACATAATAATTGGAAAATAAGAAGATTTATCACTAGGAATCCCGATCATTTTATGCTGCTGCGAAGATTTTCCATAGGGTGAACTATCTGCATGCTTTTCATATTCATTGCTCTACAACCTTCCATGACGGGCTTTCATTTTAATTGTCATTTGGGGTTGTTGGATCGAATAAGGAAAAAGACTGGAGAGAATGTATTTAAAGAAAGGGTCACGCTCTTCTCATTTCCCCGTGCTACCTTAGCGGAGTGGACAGAGGTGGTAGTGGCAAGTGGCTCATGGTCAGAGGCATCGAATCCCGGATCGAAATCTAGGTCAACCAAGCCTTCCATCCCTTCGTGATCGCTTGCCTGGTACAAGGCAAAGGAGAGTAAAAGCACTGACTTGTACATCGACTGCCGACCGCAAGTCATTGTATAGGCCACATAAGCATTCAATACGTCACTACGATGCTGAATGGAAGTCGAATGCGTGCGCGCATCCCTGAGACGGGATTGATTAACGCCTAATACCTCTAAAAACTTTTAGACCTTTGCGGTATAGTATAAAATCTCTTTCATCCAAGCTTTACCAACGAAGTCAGCAGCTCAGCTAGGCCGTGTGCTCCCCCTTCCCTCGTTGAAAAGAATTGGAGTTCGAAGTGCGAAGGAAGCGAGCGACCATGGAAGAAGAGGGGATGAAACCGGGCTCAGGGCAGAAGTTGCCACAGATTGAACAAATTGAAGGCAGCTCGCAGGAATAGTGAACGTTGCTACGGCGTGGCAATGAGTTGGCTACGGCTATGAAGAAGAAGAGAAAGCACCGTTTGGTGCAATTTTTCAAAAATAGCGAATTTCATTTTCAAATTTTCACTGAGACAAATTAATGAGAATTAGTAGTATGAGCCGGTAAAAGTGCTGAAATACTTTTGGTGATTAAAGCACTAACAAGAACTTCGGATCAGACTGGAAGACGAGTGCGTCACTTTGTGCCCGATTGATGAGCGACTCTAGGCCGCGTATTGTAGCAAACTAGCGGGCGTTTGGAGTGCGGAATGAATGTATATGGAGGATTCGGATGATTTTGGCGGTCTAGGGGGCTACGTGATTCCACACGCCGCGAGACCATTATCAATGATTTACCGCGCGCGTGCGTGCAACCATGGAAAATCGAGCACAATTCTCATTGAATCTGGACCACATTAGTCCACGAAGTTATATAGTTTTCATGACCTTCATATTGTAGGAAATTTCAAAGATGAAGAAGAATTAGTCACACTCAATAACTTGATTCATCGCTGGTTGCGCGGCGACATCGTTGCACTGCAGTGGATCGTAAGTAGACGGCATATATCGTATTTGCTTTATAAGTTCCATTGAAAGCCCTTCAAGTTTTCTGATTGACAGTTCCACCGCGCATCTGAAAAATAGGAAATTCCAAAACAGACAGGGCTTTGAAAACTCTGTACAGAGCAGGACACGTCAATGAGTGCTAAGAAGGTATGCTTTTAGTACATTCCACTCGAAATCAGTCCTACCTACCCCGGTCCTTGTTACTCACACATTTCCAGGAAAATCTTTTGATTCTAATCCCAGTCTATTATTTAACATCTTCCGCAATCCAAAAATAAGCATCTTCGAAAACTTCAGCCCGAATATTCAAACAGTCCTTTAACCGTTGGAAGTTCTTCGGATGCTTGCTGCTGACTATTCCGTAACTTCATCCTGAGCTCCATTTGCGTGAAACATTTCTCGAACAAATGACATTGAAAGCAGAGTTCAGCCAGGGTCCGATGAAGCCACAAAAGATGTTTTGGTCTGATACGTAGGCTGCCTTTAATATTAGGTGTTTCAGGAAGTTCCGTCGTTTTGAATAGTCTACTTTTTGACGCTTTTCTGATGTCCGGAAATTCACAACTGCCTAGAGCGTCCAAATTTGGTAAGAGTACCCAATTTAGGATGGGAACGCTTAAAATGGGTAGCACGATTGAACTCCGCCCACAATTGGCGGGGTTTGGGCAGAATTTCATAATTCCTGTCCCTGTCGACCTAGAGCGTTCAAAGTCGGTAGGAGTACAGGAGGCAGGATAGGAACCTGATGATAGGTCGCACTAAAATCCCAAAGCCCCAAAGGGCTTGGCGTGAATACATACTGTTAGTTTGGACTCAGACCGTCGAAACTTGAAGGCACAAGGAGTTTTCTGGTAGCAGTGATGTAGCATTGATGCTAACTAACATAGTAGACTCAGCCGCGATGAAGTCTCTGAATGCTTTTTTTCTCTGAGTAATCGTCTTTGTGATATTATGCGAGTTCTATTCAGACAGAGCGAAGGTGGCTTACACAAAAAAATCGCTCCTAATTCGGAGCTAATACTGAAGGTATAGAGCATTCAAAGAAAAAGGAGAATTCGAAGTGTTATTTACGCATAGCAAATTTCTCACAGGAAGAAGGAGCGTCCGGTGTAGCCGGGCGAACCCGTAAAAAGGAGGGAAGGACGGCGTTAGCCGGGCGGCCCGATTGGTCTAGTATATGGGGCTATGCGCTCTCATTACCATGGCTACTACAGCTGATTATCTGCAGCCGCTGAGGATGATCGAAGCAGTGGAGTTTTTTTTGTGGACTTCTTGGAAGTTTCTTCACTGCTCATTGTTAGTATTGTATACATCCTTAACAAAAAAAATCTGAAAACTCACACTCAATCCTTGCTGAAGCGACACTGTGTTAAGCTAGTCAAGAATTTGCGGATGGATGAGCAGAAAACACCTGCTTCATTAAAGAATGTAGGATGGGCAGCAATAGTCACCCGGTCCTAGATGTAAAAATAGACTGCTTGAATGACCTCCTAATCTCAACAACAATATTAATTCAGTTTGATTCTTACCCCTACTAATTCGCTGGTATTTTCCGTGGAAGAACAGCTTGATTGGACAACCAAACTCTTGAATAGTGATTGCCGAAGTTCGTCTACTGATGATAACATCATTATCAGAACTGTTGCCCTGATGTTTCGTCGGAACATGAGCCGATGACCGATATTCTAAGGACCATCGATCGATTCTGCTAGAGTCGATAGCAGAATGAGAAGGAACTCGATTCTCTAATGAGTGATGAACCTGGATGCGTAGTTATAGTGCGCTAGCGCTAGCCCTCTGAAAGTCCTTACCTGCCCTTTTGATTATACGTACATTAATATACACATACATATATACATACATACTTACATACATACATCCATACATACATACATACATACATACATACATACATACATACATACGTCTTGTGGCGAATACTTTGTCTGTGAGTCAGAGCCGAGCTCAGGTGGGTTATCAGTTTCGCGTACGAACGTGGCGCTCTATCCGCTCTAATGAGTATATCACACGAGAGGAGGAGAAGAAGGCTACTCGACTCAATACTTGCCCACGCTGACAAGGCTGGAGTTTGCTTGCCCCAGACCATCAAATAGCCTCCTCCGAAATTCCTTTTCGAAAACACGAGTGGATTTCGGCGAGGTTCCCATAGTAATGATGAAATCCATCCGGCCCATCGTGATTGAACTTCTTTTCATCAGAGGAGATCACCAAATAACAAAAGGTGTACCACACTTTGTTTGTTCTCAGAATAGGAAAATCCTTAAAATTCTCGGACAGCCGTACCTTGTTCCATGATGTTGCCATGTTCCTGCGAAAAATCTTTAGCCTTGTCAGCTTGTGGCGAGTACTGAGTCGAGTAGTCTTCTTCATCGTCTCTCGTGTGATATACTCATCAGAGCGGATAGAGCGCCAAACGGTCGTACGCGAGACTGATAAACCTGAGCTCGTATCTGCCTCACAGACAAAGAAGTATTCGTCACAAGACGGGCTATTCTCCTGTTGTCCTGAGCAGTCAAAATACGTGGATGGCCAGGAATAGGTTGTGAGCGGTAGCTGCCAGGCTCTCGAATGAATCTAGCAATGCATGAAAAAGAGCGACCCAGTTGCCGTTCAGAAAGGATGTGCACACTCAAAAATTTTCATTTCAAAGGAAACCAGGGAGCCTACCGTGACGAAAGCATTCTCAAACGACTCCTCGTAGTAACCTTTCCAAGAATTTAGGAGGCTTTTTTGGTTTCTGATCTTGATTATATTTTTGTTTTGTGCTAAGTGTGCACATACTTTTAAGACAAAGAAAATTTTTTGTATAATAAGAATTGTGTTAGCAGCTACGATGTTTTCTCAGAGAAAGTGTTCGTAGGTTATCGCACACAAAGACTTGAATGGTTAAGGTCACAGGTTACAGAAAGCAATGGTATTCCCAAAAAACAAAATGTTGGGTGTGCACATACTTTTGAAAGTCACTGTATATGGGAGAATTCGGGTCACGACCATCCCGATATTGTGATACGACTTCCGCCTAGCAACCGCTGAATCAGCCCTTGGACGAATGTCGTTAGTTTGCGGATGCCTCCAATTTCGAAATGGGTGATCACCTTACTACAACACACTGCGCATCATAAGTTGACCTTTGCTTTCGCCTGACCAAAGCGTAGTTCAGAATTTGCGCAGGAGGTATGGCATAGGATACTGAAAAGAATTGATTCACAAGAAGCTTCTGCTTTCATATCGTCTTCAGAGTGAATTCGAATTGGTGAGACTACCTCTCCTTTCGTACACTCATAGCAGGCTTTTAATTCACTTGCAGTTATAAGCACGTTGCTCGAGCAACCAGGACCAGGGTTTCGGTTGTAAGTTGGTCTTATAAGCTTGAGATAAATCCGATAGTACTATACTACAAGCAAGTTGGCGACCTCAGTTAGACCTTCAAGCAGCAAGCTCAGACCTTTAAGTTTGGTGATCTTCGAGAGGTTATCGACGGGAATACTGATAGCGACTGGTTTCTGACCTCACGAGCAACTTTTCTGACCATGTCTTTATGATTACAGTTCACCCACGTTTCTGCATGATTGCAAGTAGATTGATTCAGTTCTGGGCAGCGCAGTGTTTGACATCATCGTATCTCAAGCACTGCAAAGCTCAAATTGCATTCTCTTCCCATCATGCTGTTCTTTTCCCATTCATAATGAATTTGGTGCTCAGCAAGGTTATTGTACTGACTGAAGACAAGGTTGGAGTGAACATCTTCCACGACCTAGTATAGTCGGAAATAGCATTACTGTGTTGGTATGATATGTTTTGTCGAGCCTAGGCAGAAAGTGGAATTTTCATTTTGACTGACTGACTGAGTCCAATTATTGCAACAAAGTGTTTCGAACATTTTGTCACTGGTGGTCTCGCGTAAATTCTATGAAGTAGGCACTCCGTCTTGGCTTTCATTAATCACATGCCGTCCTGTATAGGATTCTGCCCAAAATGTATTGCATAAGAATCACTTCCCTCAAATAGTTTTTCGCTTACTTATGACGCGCTAGTGATTCGCATTTTTCGTCCTAGCATGAACTTGCACGAGCGCAACGCTTGCTGTTACTTGTAGGACTGTGTCTCTTGTGAAGAAATTTCTATTGGTTAGCACGTGAGGAGTAACGATTCTACTGAAAGACTGAAAGCAGATTTTATAAAAAGTAGTCTCACTTTGTGGAAGACGCAAGCAGTCTTCTCTCTTGAAGGGTTTGGGCTCATTATGTTCCATCCAATCCAAAAAACTATACCACCAAAGGAATCTCTTCTCGGAAAATCTTTGACCACTCGGGGTTGGCTGAATCAGTTAATGGGTCACATGACCGCACGCAACGATGAATTTCAATATTAATCCTCGCTCGTCTCCGGAAACGATGTCGAGTTCAAAATTTCCAAGGTACAGGGTTATCGTATACCATTATACATATGCAGGACCACTGCATTCCAGAAGGACTCGGACTACAATATGCCAGTACATTATATGGCTTTCATCTTAAAGTTCTTTAGGAAGCTGATTTACGAGAGAGTATCGCCGTGCAGTCGAGTTCGCATGGATTTCGCATTTCTGCCTACAGGAGCCACAGCTATGTGTAGGGAGGCCGAAAACCAGGACGATGAGATGGCTGAGTTTCTACTTTTTCGAGAACATTGGCAAGATGTACTGATCAATTGCAATCAATCCAACTGAGATCAAAGATGCCCACAAAGATCCTAACGCGCGTTCAATTCAATTGGGTCGGTACCTCCAATGAGGCACAGGACGTTCGGCCAAGAACCGTGCTCTTGCGCCTGCTCATCCGTCGAGAATGATCATCACCACACAACACCATCAAGCTTTATCCACGTAGGAGTAGAGCGCCACCTCAGTGCATCACGTTAAAGGTATTTTACACAGCAAAATCGTAGTCTAGTTCGGTCCATGATAAGGTAATGTGTAACATGTCAGTGATAGTAAGCTTATTCTTATCAGTATTTTGATTCACAGAATTGCTATCCCCAAGGCTGGAGCGTAGTTGACCTTCAAAAGAATCGCTTTGGACTATGTTGGACCGCTACTTTTTCAACGCAAAGGGTATGGGGGTGTTCGTTCACAAGCATGACCACCAGAGTTGTACATTTGGAGTTGGTTTGAGACAGCTCATAGCTCTCGGAGTTCCTGTAGATTTCTGCATTTTTATGTTTCAACGGAGCTTCCTATAAGGGAAAATGCTTCTCGGTTTAGTCTAGGAAAGATTGAGTTGAGTTAAAACTTTTCACTGAAGGTGATGTCTTCATAGAAAAGCTGTCTGTCTTGTGTCTTCCAAACGAAAGGGCTCCGTGAACTGGAGATTATTAAAAAGCACGAGTTCGAATTTGAAAAAAAATGTCAAGAGAGGAGAGGGTGGTCTGATCCCGTACAGGAATTTGAACAAAAGGGACGTCAATCAGGCAAATTTTTTGAATGAAGATGATGTGATATAGTCCACCAGATAACTTCCATGTCCATCGGAAATGAGATGGATTCTGGAACTGCGGATCACCATTGTATAGTGTGTGTCGACATGACACACTCGGTCCGTGAGTTCCGATATGGAGCTCTTCAGCCGTTCTCCTAAAGGCAAACTTGGCGTTGAAATCAGTGACGATGACCTGAAGAGAATATGGTCTTATCTGTAGAGCCTCTCCATATAGAACTCTTCCAGCTCTTCTACTTCGGAGCTTGATGTTGGTGCATAGGCAACGAGTATTGTTAGAGCTAGGTTGATCCACATCTTCTTAATCGCAAACGTCAGATTCGGGTTGTCAGGCTTTCGTACGGACCGATGTTCATGGTCAAGTTTGTGTTGACGAGTGACCTGCAATGCCGACGCTCCTGCTGTCGCAAGACTTCTTCTCCATTTTCGGCAATGGCATGCAAGGGACGTTGTCTTCTCGTCTCGATCAGTCCAATGACGTCGTGCTTGATCTTCCTGACTCGCATCATCATACTATGTTCGACACACTTTCGATGCTAGTACATATCACTGCATTGAAAGTACGGATCGCTATCTCAGCCCTCCTCCTTTTGTACAGCCGGTCATGGCGCCAAGATTTTAGCAGTCTCTCCGGAGCGGTCTGCCCATCTCTGCCGCTTGGGGGCTCCCTCAGGTTGAGGAGAATGACGCTCATTTATAAAGCTGTTTTTGGCATATGGGTACCCACGAGTAGCTTCCCAGACTCCCAAGTGGAACTCCATTGACTCAGGGTACCTAGCCAAGCAATTCCAGAGTGGACGAGGAGCTTTGTTCTTTGAGGCGATCTCAAATCGCCTCTCAGATACTTGTCAGCCACTGGAATACAAGTTTATAGCGGATTCCACAGGCAGGATACCAACTGCACTCTCAGACTCTCCACGCCCATATGCACGGATACACCTGCGACTACAGAAGCGTTATCGACCCAGCACAGCAGAAACAGGGAGTCCGTCCCTCGAAATCACCTGCGTTTTTGGGCAAGCACTGGTGACCTTCATCGACAATTTGAACCCCTATCCGCCACCTGAGGACGCTCTTTAGAGTAACGCTAATCGATAGGCTATAGGGCGCAAAAAAAGATTAAAAGCGAATTGTCATTTTCTAGTGAATTATGACCTTTAACATACATAGAATACGTAGGTATATAATACATATGTGTGGGCCGGTCCTCTAGACAACTACGACCTCTCCCTCTTCCATATGTTCAGTATGTTGTAGTTTATGTTTAGTCGTAACTGGAGCAATACCAAGTAAATCGGATCCAAGTGAATAGACTGCTGAAATGGACCGAGCGCGTACTTGCCTCATCTGCACCCAATGAAACTTCCGTGATACTTCGTATGGAGCAGTGGCTGTTATTTGGTGATTCTGCCAACGCTTGTCTTGAACCAATGCAACCAGAATATAGCACTAAAGCCAAGAAGAGAAGAGTCATGAGTAAAAAGTAAAACGAATACAACAACACTGAAGTTCAACATAAACGTTCATTCACGCAGAGATTCATTCATTCCCACATCGACTCCTCTTTGCTGCTTCAGCGGTGACCGATCTATGCCACAGAAATCGGCTTTGTATTCCTCACTGAACCAGTTGCCAAAGGTACTACAGGTTGGGTAGGGAGACGAGTTCCTTTGCAGCTGATCTTCTCCTTCACAAGACCAATACCGAGGAGTTTATCGAATACGTCGCGATATTCTTTACTGAAATGAATTAGAATCGACTTTTCTCTCACTGAAACTTTCTCAATAAACTTACAACAAAATAAAAACTGGAGAAGTATAGCACAAAAATATGAAGAATCCCTACCAGCAGCGTCATTTCTTTGTGCTTAGAATTTATGCTTATCGCTTCTGCTACAGTGTGGGCTGGTTGTGTTAACTATGTGTCCTTAAACGTCCAAGAAAACTGTTGGAGATTCCAAAGCAAACTTTAGGTGCAGAAACGCCGTCTTCAGGAAGTACAGTATACTCAGTTCCTTGGCAAACCCTAGTCTCACACATGCAGAAACCGTCTGAAACGCCTATTTTCTACATTTAGTTTTCGCTTTCAAATGTCAGCAACCATTCCCCTTCCTCAATTCGCAGCGGCCATCACTGCACTGGATGGCCCACTTTTCTGCATCGCTTTTCACCTTTTCTTTAGCGAGAGACATGGGTCTTTGGAGGTTTTCTCCTTTTGTTCTCTTGAAATAGGATATACGATGGAAGACCCTTTTGGACAGCTACGTTGAGGTATGTAAAAATTTCGGATGAAGCGACTCAAGGGACGAGAGCTGGAGACCTGAGGCAATTGTGGACCGAACCGCGCCAGGGATTGTGATTATTCTGGTTCATATACCCTCGGAATCGTCAATGCACAAGATCGTCACTGCAAATAGCATTAGCACTAGCAATACTGAACAATCGATTTCCCGCGAGAGCTGCTGAAGTGCTGGGGCACTTGCAGATCTCAGTGTGGCTCACCTTCATGAGGATAATAAAGACACAATTCATGAATAGTACTCGAGCTGGCGAAGGTCAAAATAAGATCGATGGTACGCTATTAAGGGATCCCATCTTAAATTTATCTCGGGCGTCTCATGAACGTGGGCAACGACATGAAAGAAGATGTGATAAGATGGCGGAAAACAGCGTGGGCGACCGGAGCACTGAAATAATCACCAACCATCTGGCTAATCCGGGCGCGCTATTCTATTCGATTCCGCAGTTCACTACGTGCTCTGTCACGTGTCAGAGACATTAATGTAAAAAGCCTAAAGCGATGTCTTCTGAGATTTGAATGGCTCACTCAGTATCGAGCCAGACTACGCAGCTCCGACATGGCCCAAAATATCTCGCCCTCGCGATGCAGAAGAATACGTGAAAAACAATAAGTTTCGAATGGACGGTCATATCATGAGAAGAAATGATGACAAATGGACAAGAAGAACATTTGAGTGAGCTCCCGTATGATTTCACTTGTCCAAGGGAAGGCCACTGAAAGGTGGAGAGTGCGCTCGTCGATCATGTAAAGTAGCTGCGAATGCAGCTAAGTTGCTCTTTACATGGTCATTTTCGTCATTCCGAGTCCACCGTGGATAGCGATCGCGAAAGACAGAAACGAATGGTTTGTTGCTGGTGCTCGCACATGAATGAAGGCGAGCCGTATAAGTAAGTAAGTTTCTAAAGATACAAGTATCCGTTGTGGTAGTAGCGAAATAAAGCGCTAGCTGAAAATGCACGGTCTGTTGATAAAGGAGGAGCACGTAACAATCTCTGATCGAACTGAACTAATTTAGGTCTTTACATGTCGATGAGGCCAGTACCACGCCATCGCAAAAGGCTGTAGTTCTTGTACGGTATTCGTGTCAATTTCCAGCTTAGCCATCCCCTTTCCCACTTAAACCCATAGAAACCTCATCCTTGAGTTGTTATTATTTCGCCCCATGGACATTTCCCAAACGTTTCGTGGTTATAGCGAACCATGGCGGTAGGATTTGCTTAACTGCATTCTAATTCGACGATATTGAGTCTTAGCAACCGTATGCTACCTAAGTTCGATTGTTGTACACTGCAAAATTTTCTTGGAACCCTTTATCACTCTTCAGACAACGAGACTAAATGCACGCGTGACCGAAGGTGCTCCTATTCTTTTTGAGTGTCAAATAATTTTCTTTGCTCTCAGCAGTGTCAAGTAATTTACCAAGTGTACCGCAATGTTGAATCCGAGCTTAACAAAAACATTATTTAAGGTTGCGTTAGATAGAGAGATTTTTGAATAGCTCCCAACATTTTAGAAAAATTGTGCGGAAACGAAACACGAAACTACGAAAGGGTGCATCAGTGGCGAAGAAAAAACGATGATTTTTAGGGTTTGCAAGATGCATATAATGGCTGTCGACACCAGTTGAAGTAGGGCGTTGCTCGAGATTAAAGCGACGAAAGTTGTATAGAAGGGGAGGGAACAAATTTTCACTCGTTTGCGAATGTGGAAGGAGCTGGCTACAATGAGCAAAGAAAAAAATGCGGAAAATCGTGTACCATTCAACATATGTGCTCCATTATGAATGGTGCCTCTACGTGGCATCAAAACGCGGACACTTCTGAGTTTGGTATGGAAAGTGCGCCTTGAAATACCTTATCTAGACCGGCTTTGACCCCACAACGGCTCCTACGCTCTCACTGGTTACCAGCGATTCGTACCTGGAGGAAATTCAGGAGACTTGTATTGTGGACGATGTCCTCGAACGTACGGTCATAACGTGAGAATTATACTTATATAGAATATTCTAGTTGAACAGTCATCGAGGGCAAGGGGTGAGTCATCGAATTGTTCGCAGCTAAATTACAAGCTTATAGATCATCGCGGAGAAACCAGGCTTCGAGGGAACAACATCGGACCAACGACGAGGAGGAGCCAAGGGAGGTCATTCAAGGAGAGAGGTCGAGTGCCGAGCCCGGCAGCCTCGGGTCCAGGACGCGTTCCGTGTCGACCGATTGTCGTGTACTGTACTGTATTACAGTGCGTTTCATAATTATAAGGTCACAGTTAAATTTTGCATTCTGAGAAGAAGTAATCATTCAGGATTTTTTCTAGCATCATGAACGGATCCCCTAGTACGAGTAACCTAGGTGCCCGTTTTTAGTAGCAGCTACATTTTCTGAATTTTTTCTTAGAAATTTTATTTTATCGGTTTTTGCACAGTTTCATAATTATAAGGTCACCCTGAGAAAGTGAACAATTATTCATGAAGGAGAAGAAATCTCGTCTCTCGAGATACTTATAAGGGTAAGCATGTGTGGAAAGTGCATCTCTAAACCTGACTGTCACATGGCTGGTGGTAGTCTGCTTTCCTTGGTTGAGAAGGCTCAAACTCGGGTTCCCCATAAAGTTGGGGCTCAGTGAGCGTGCCACCTCCAGGCGAATAGGAAGGTCCCTCTGCTCCATTCAAAGATTTCTGGAAACCCTGATGTCCTTAGATGTAACACCAGCTGTGGACGCCTACGCAAGGTTACTGCCCGTGACGAGCGGAAGATTCTAAGGCTGTTTCCAACAGTACGTCCTCCATGAACCAGATCCGATTGGAGTTTAACCTCTCTGTTTTGAAAACTACAGTCAGTAAGAAGATGCGAGAACATCACCAGGCAAGCAATGAAGAAGACGCCACGAATCACCGGTCGCCACAGAGATGCCCCTCTCGAATTGACAAAAATGAATCTAGAAAGAGTTCAGGCAAAGGTAGGTCTGCAGCAAAGTCTCACCAGACAGCTGAATAATTTCCACTCAGGTTGTCTTTTTGGATACAAAGAAACTCAGCTTAGACGGCCCAGACGAAAACAAGTAGAACTGTCGCGATTTAAGGAAGAAACCAGCCTACTTCAGCCGTCGCAGTTTCGGTGGAGCAAGTCTTATGGTGTGGAGTGCATTCTGCAATGCTGCCGCGTTGGTTCTAGCCTACGTGAACAGACTGGATTCCAAGGATGACCAGGACGTCTTGGAGCATCACCTAGTACCCCTACTAACCAGGGAGGGGTAGTCTACTTATCTTGGAACCTTGAATTCAGACCCAGATAAATCGATAGAGTTTTGAATGCTGTTTACGAAAATGGAAATTAAAACTGCAAAATGATTCTCCTTAAAAAATTATGGGGCCCGAATTCTGCTCGACAGTAGTATCAATTGTCTAAAGAAATGTCAGAAAAAATTAGAGAGCCTTTGATAAAATGGAAAAACACTTCGCAAAAGTGCGAACAATGGCGGGAAGGGACCCCTCATT
>UZAF01016390.1:59793-80470 GCA_900617895.1 Haemonchus placei | reverse complement strand
TGTCCTTCACCACATTCGCATTGGAGGTTGTCTGCTTGGGTGTGTTATCTGCTATTGCAAACATTGCGTCGCCTTCGTGCACTCGCCCGAACACTCCCTTAACCGCCGTTCTTCCAATGTGAAACTCGTCCAGCCCCCTTTCCAGCTCTTTTTTGACCCTTTCTATTTCTTTTTGTTCATCGTTTTTTGCGCTTTTTTCGTTGTTATCGCTTTATTCTAGAGTAGTTCTATGAACTCCCGTCTAAAAAGGGTACCCTAAATTTATCGTAAACGGTGCCTTTAAGTCTGCTGAATGACTGGGAATCGCTGAAAGTCGGCCGTGACAGCAGATCATAGCTTTAGCGTAGCCATAGTCTTTCGATGCAGTGACCATGTCTGCGTGACGAATCCTACATTGCGTCTTGTCTCTTGCCTGCGTTCAGGATACCAACGGCATCGTGATGCGATTGATTCTAAACATCAAACCCTCCATGAAGACTGGCAGCTCCACGAAGTTTCATGTCATTATCCCCGAGTGCTGGTCAACATTCATTCTTTAGAATGCACAAAACCATCCTCCATAGGCGAAATTGTCAATTAATTGTTTGGCTAAGACCAACTGGTTCCTTTGGAAACACGTGAGCACAGTTGGCTCACAACTATGATAGCGAGATTCTCAGATAGCCACTGGCCTATAGTAGACTTACTATGTAGTAACAACCGCTGTTCAAATCTGTAACGATCTTGAAGAGCTCCCTTCAAGAAGTTGATTCGTGAAGAGTGAATTGAGGGTAAGAGTTAGATTTGGCTGAAGCCCATCTTCAGGATACGGCCAGGTCCAGTGGTTTTATATTCTGTACATAACTGTTTGAATGCAAGTAGTTGAGATTTTAATTAACATCAATTTCCGACATATATTCCTTTCTTTTTATATTTCTCATCCTGTCACTTCCTACGTCTGTCTACGAACATATTTCTTTTTTTCGAAACGTGATAGTACGTTTTGTCACACGGAATATAAATTCTGAAGTAAAAATAATTCTAGGAAGCAGTTATACGCAATAGCACTCGGAACTATAATTGGCAGACAGAGGAACGACAAATCACGACCTTTCCTTTCTCGAAAGGCATCACTTCCGATATTCTTTTCGTAGCGTATGGATCCACAGTAGCTGTGAGTAACTCGTATTGTAATGCGTCAAACTTTTAGGAAATGTACGAAGTTCTACTTTTCCAGGTTGATGTCGATGGATCACCATTCATTAAGTTTGCATATCGCTCAGGAGATAACCCTGCGCTAATCGACAGGATCACGGTAGAGGGTGATTGCGTTCTACAACGATTTGTTCACAAAAGTTAAGATGGACTTACGCGATTTATTTATCTACTGCTTTGTACCCTGTATTTTTGTCTATTATTTTTTCAAAAGACCAAGATTGGGTGGGAAATGATTCGTGGCCATTTTAACTTATTCCCTAGTCTTCTGCTTAAGTATATGCCATGCTTTATCATAACGTTTACTTCTTCGTAGAACGTTCCCTCCGGTAACACCCAACTAACGGTATTCTCTACTGTTTCCCAAAGTAAAAAACGAGTTTAATTTCAAATTTCCCACCCTTCAGCTTGGCTTAGGGCTGTGATGCAGCTGCTTGTGGTGTAAGATAGCTTTGCTTTGGTTGGGCCATGCAGTTCAAATGAGTTTCATATTGCAACGAATGACTGGGAATACAGTCAACTTGCCTTTTCAAAATGAACTCGTAAGTAGTGCTGAAATACATGCTATTAACTATTAATTTTATACGTTTTCTTCGATAATAGTGAAGAAACAGTGGTGGTCCTTAATTCGGTCGTTATGTCGTGAAGATAGGGCATCGTCACAACCTTGGCGTTTTCATACCATTCCAGGCGTTTTGAGGTCATTGCTAAACTTTTGTCTTTATATTTTCCTTTTTTTTGAATAAGGAAAATCGTGCAGTGCTACGCCAATCACCCATTAAATCGGCACAGACCTTGGAACGTTGAAAACTTTTCAATGTTGGGGCTTAATGTATTTGTCTCAAAAGAGTAGATGCACAATTAGGGTTCAAGTCCCGTCCGAAACTTAGCATTTTACTCACAACTGGCCTACCTTGTGACTTCTTATGCTCTTCTGCGTATTCCCTATAATACGATTCCCCCTTTCGGTATGTCAATGCTGCTTCGCTTGGTCGAGCTGAAACTCGACAAATTCGAGCTGAAACTCGACAGATTTAAATCCCTATTTAAAATACTAAATCAGCAGCGTTTTTCATCCCCTTCATGCCGCTATGGAAAGCAGACATTATTGGGCTCTATCGCTCTCCAATCTTTGAGTACGATCTTCGCCCATTTTATATGTAATGTTAGCTGAATTGCTCTTTTATGACATTGCTACAAATATATCCCAAACTTGCATTACTGGCCGTTCAACGCGACGATTTTGTCTCCGTCGGTCCCCAGAAATGGGCTCAGAAATCGTATTTATTCTTCCGAAGTGGGGTTACGGTTGCAGCAGTTAGTGGAGTTGTGAGCGAACCATTTTGAATTACGAGAGCTCTGAAGATGTTTTTTTGTAAAGCCTAAGTCTGATAGTGAGCAAAATAGAGTGTTGTTCAGAAGATGCCCCATCACCAATAGTTTCTGTACTTTACCGCTCTCTCTTTTATCTCTTGCCGGTGTTCCTTTGTTTTTTTATGCTTTGCAAATGAGATTTTACTCAAGATTTTCTGTTAATCCACCAGATGGCTGCTATTGTTGTTTCGAGTTCGCTTACAACTTTGTGATAATATCCGAGTGAAACGAGTTCCTCTCCTGAAATTCCATCAATTCTCTGTTTTCTTGAGTTTAGATGTAATTTACAACGAGAATTATATGCTTGCAATCAATTATGTGATATTTTGTGATTTTCCGAAGTTGTCATTATCCTGCTATGAATAGGTGTCTAAATTACTGGCTTGTAGCTTTTTCAGTTGGGATACATACATGTTTTTGCTACTGGTAGTGATTCGTGCAAAATCCCAATAAACCTTAAAATTTCACCCAACATGCCTTTCATCCGATTTTAGGTTATCGTTTCATTATTTGCGTGTGTAACTGTTTTACTGTTTCTGAGGCGTAACAGTAAAACAGTTATACGCCTCGTAGACTTGGACTCTATGAAAGCAGGATGAGCATGCTGTCAGCGTTACTCAACACCCTTTGGAAATGACGACTCTCGGGATTTCACTATACACGCAAGTGCAGAAGGAAATCCAAAGCTCTGAGCTCCGTCATCGAATGAAGATCAGGTATGCCCTTGAATACGTCTAGAAATCGAAAATCAGACGGGCAGGGCACGTCACGCAATATAGCGATTACCGTTGGACCAGGATAGTTACTGACTGGATCCCTCGTGACATTAAACGAACTCCAGGACGGCTGCCAACGAGATGGTCAGACTTCTTCACGAAAGCTCTGAACGAAAGGAATGTTGGACCTCGTGTCCCTGAAACTAGAACAGTTCACTGGACCACTCTGGATCGTTACCGGGACGAATGGAGAAATTACTGGCGCCTGCTCGAGGAAGCCGATGATCGACGGGACGATAGGTGACACATGTGATAACTGTTTTCATTTGAACCCACTCCGCCCGACACAATGACTTTATGGGATAGGAAGCGTAGAGAGTTTGAGCGCATATTATTTTGAGAATTGGTACCGGAGAAGTGATCCTCGTGGCACTGGCATGTGTCACTTTCCCGAAGCCAGCTCCACATCGCATGGCATTTCTTTCACCAATTCCAATTGTGACACCACTTAGCATTGCTCCATTTCAGCCCATTTCAAACAGCGTACGTATTTGGTGGGTAGAGGTGATGAAGAACCAGGTGACGCACTACTACACGAACCAGCCAAGCCTTACATATCCCTGTGCTCGGTTAAGCGGTTCCAGACTCGTCTGAGAGAATATAAGGCTTGGCTCGTCGCTGTGAGTTATATAAACCACATACACATTCAAACTGCTGCTACGTCACTGAATGAAGGTCGAGTGCGGTGCGCATCTCAAAACACGGTTGTTCAACGCTAAAAGTATCCTCTTTATCCTTCACTTATCTGAGGGTCTTCCTCCATATTGTTTGTGAATTGTTCTTGGACATTTCGTGGACTTGTACTGTAAACTTGAACTTGATATT
Organism: Haemonchus placei; assembly: GCA_900617895.1. NCBI lineage: Eukaryota > Metazoa > Nematoda > Chromadorea > Rhabditida > Trichostrongylidae > Haemonchus > Haemonchus placei. The sequence goes on along the minus strand of UZAF01016390.1, from coordinate 76,301 downwards.
GTAAATAGAAGATTAGGTGGATCAAGCCTAGCCCTATCTTCATTCAACACATAATACAACAAAAATGACAAGAAAAACCTGGGCGCCCCGCAATATGAATATGTCCCTAAGACTTGCCAGAAAATGAAAAGGGTGGGGACATCACTGATATGTAAAGTCTGGGATATTAAGAATGAGATCATTTTCGGAAAAATCACTGGTATTTACAGAGCAACGTAGAAGATCATCTCATTTCAATATGGCTGGCCATAATCTAAGCACCTAGCTGCAGCTCATCGGTCTGCATGCTGTGATAGAATCCCGATCTCACGACGTGATCAGGGTGAACAGTCTTCTGGCGAACGGTTGTAGTTTTCTGATTAGCCGACACTGGCAAGCAATTGGAATCTGAAACAAGTAGAAAATAGTACGCATACGACCATAGAGCGCCATGTACATTAAAATGTTTGTTGTAGGAGAAGCTGGTCGTCGGGTGTTGAAGGTTATACGTAAAGGACAAAGGATAAAGTTTTAGCCTGTTATTCCATTCCCTTCAAGGGATCGCGCCCACACATTCAACTTCCATTTAGAATCGTAGCCTTGCTCCCGGAAGGGTCTGGCACCAATGAACTGACCCTGAAGGGTTGGAAAGCTTGGATAACCTAGGCGGGTTTCGATCCGCGACTATACATTAGGGAATCAATCTCAAGCTCTGTCACAGGAGCAACATCTGGGATGCAGTTGCTAACGCCAAGTAGTTGAGCCGGACATGGCTCACGATTTTGTGATGACCCCTAACCAATCCGGTCGCTTACTCTAGCCTTTCGGACGTCAAGCGAACACCAGAAAGGCCGCTAGCGCTATGGTCAGACTTCTTCGCAAAAGCTTTTAACGAAAGAAATGCTATGTCGGGCTCGCGACAGGGACAACTGGAAACGTTGTTGGCGTTCTTCCAACAAATCGATGGTGAGCGAAACGATCGTTGACACAGGTGATACAAGGGAAGTCAGTTATCTGATGGGTCTATATACGACGTTGTCACGGCTAACGTGGTTTCAGCTTCGGGTATAAACCTTCAAAAGAAGCGCTGTTGGCCTGCTCGGGGCCTGCTTGGAGTTAGAGTCTCGAATTCGCGTTCGCGCACATCCGCCGCTGAAGGAAGTGCTAGAAGACCCATTGTACGACTTTGTTTCACTTTAATAGCCATTTAATGCCATCGTGTGATTAAGATTGCGATTATTTAATTAAGGTCAAGACCACTAAAATGTTCTTTTACCGTGCTCGTGTGTCCTGGTCCATATGGTGGCAGTTAATCTACCACAAACTTATGTGGGGCGGAGGTGGTGTAGTGGCAAGCGGCGCACTTTATCATACGCACGGCCAGGGGTTCGAATTCCGGATCGATGCCCGCCTAGGCCAACAAAGCCCTCCATGCCTACGGGGTCGGTGAATGGGTTTCAGACTCGTTTGAGAGGATAAAAACACTGACTTGCATATCGGCTGGCCACCGCAAGTCATTGTATAGGCCACATACGCACTCATTACGCCACTACGATTCTGAATGGAAGTCGAGTGCGAGGGCGCATCCCTCAGACGGGATTGATTAACGCCAAAAACTTTAAACTCTGAACTTTTGTGCCCTTGAATTGCCATAGTGAGGTCCGCTCGGATTTCCATTTTTTGGATCGAGATACGTTAGTACTATTGTTGTGAGAGAATGTTCTCAGTTCAGGACATTTTACACGATCTCAAACTAAGCCCGAGGAATTGGGAGTCATCTGACTTCCTTTTATGTTAGTTTATCCCATAAAATGCCATTTTTATGGCAACATAAAGCTTAATCCGCGTAATGGATGCGAATTGAAAGAAGGGAGATAGGTGAAACACAATGACCAGCTTAGATTTGAATTGTGCTAAAGAACAGATGTGTTCAGTGGAGATAAGCACTTTCACCTTCAGTGGGGACTTCTGCTGATGTGGGATTCGGTGAGTTTGTGGAGTTGAGGAAGAGATTAGGTAATTACCTTGATGAGAGCAGGCACAAAGTCGACACTTGAGCCTGGTAGTCGTACATGGGCTGATCGCCATTCGTACATCGTAACACATTCAGAAGAAAACCTAAAATAAGTTGTTGAAGAAGCAGATAGGAAGTCCCCGACGCTGATGGATTCGCCAAGTTTGCGCCATGCATGCTTCACATGATTATAATCGAAGGTCATTCCATGTATAAGGGATTATTGAGGTAGCTTAACTGAACCTTTGGAGCTAAAGACATGACTTTTCGAAGAGTATCGAATGAACGTACGTGAAGGTATCAATTCCATGACATGACGGTCTGTGATGACCGTTTGTGCACTCAACGAATGTCGCCTCAAAACTGTGTTCTGAGTCCTGTTGTACTTCAACGAAACTTCCATTGCCCACTGAAAAATTCGAAATTTTGGATTTTCTATAAATCTCAGAACAAATTAACAAGATCCACACAATCGAGCTTCATTTCAGGCGTATGCTGAGAAGTAAAGCCTCAATAGCATAGGTCTTTCTAGCTTTTTCACTTCCGTTTTGGGATGCTATCCACACTCAAACTCCATTTAGAATCACAGTGATCTAGAAGACGGCCTAATCAATGACCGTTCCTATCTTCCCAAAGACGTCTGACAGCAAGTAATCGACTCCAGAGGGAGGAAGGCTTGATCGTCTTGAGCTATTGCTACTACACCATCTCCGCCCAGGTAGCGAAATCAAGGCCTCGAATCTTCTTCAACCGTCAGTTCCACCGTTTTATTCGATTCGCTTTGATAACGAGAAACCGCTAGACTCTTCCCAAAAAGCTTTTGATTATAATTTCTAAGCTTCCAGGCAAGCCTTGAAAGTGAACTACCAAACCACAGTATAAAATGCCAGATGAGCTTATACGAGTTCATAAAAAATAGAAGTTTGCGATCTTTTGTTATGAGTAGAGAGGACTTACTGTGGCCAAAATCTGGTCGATGTCGTTTCATAATGGTCACTGGACAGACGTGCTCTGCTTCTGGAACTGGGAGATCTAACGACTTTTTCTGGAAAGCCAATCTTGTTTTTCGGAACATTACTACATCTTCGCAAATCAGAAAGTCTTTTCAGGATATTACGTTGAATAATATATCTTTATGTCTATACTTGCAGAACTACTCATCGATCAGTTTGATGTCAGAATAAACTTTGACCAGAATTTTACTACAAACCTGCATAATTGGGCGGAATTCATCGTCGTCTTGAATATCGTACTCAGGCTCCATTGGCAATCCTTCAATGAAAGAAATTTCAGTGATAGTGACCCGAGTTCTAATCCCTTCGAAAATCAAGATTGGAGTGAAACTAGTACGGCTTGTTTGCCTTTTTCAATGAGCGCTTTACTTGGCTCAGTTCTTTCTTGCCTAGGGTATTGCTCTGTTTGACTGAAAGTCAGACGAAGTCACAGTAGACCTTAGAGAACCTGAACTGAGCTCATTTCCCCCTACAGTTTGGGAAACAGTATGCATCGCGAGAATGCACTTATAGAGGGGAGCGTTGGAATGACTAGAAATTTCCGTCTTACAATTAGTGAACGTAGCTATTTTGTCATATGTAATAAAGGGAGGATGTGATGTGGAGGCTCATGATGCTCACAATTCCACACATGGTTCAGGGACCAAATCCCTAATTGATACGATATCAGACCAACTGAGCCTTCCACTCCACCCCTGGGACGTCAATTGGTACCAGAAAAAACACCTTCTTGTACATCTGGTGGCCACCGTTACTCATTCTATGAGCCACGTACGCATTGGAACGCCACTGCGATTTCAAATGGATGTCAAATGTGGGGCGTGAGTGCAGGAAACTCGGCTATCCTGTCACCATGGCTCCAGTTAGTGGCAGTAGTTCAGGTTTGGGGGTGTATTGGTAGTTGAAGGCATGAGGGCTAACAGTGCTGTCGCCCTCAGTTCCACCTGAATCCAGGCGAAACTGCCCTCCATTCCATGTTTGCTGACTGTTATCGAAACAGAGAGTAAAACTTGAAAATGACGTTTTACTCCCTATCTTAGTTCAGGAAATTTTCAGGTCGTCATTTTAGTCGACTGACGTATAATTCAATCTCCTCTTCCGTGCTATTCGGAAAGGTAACGACGCGTCAAATGTCTTTTTCTGAGGAAGAGGGCATCCCACTACTGAAGATAATGGGTTTCCGACATTTTCGTGCCCTTCTAGATGTACCATCCGCTGTCTAGGTTACTGTCTACGTACACGTGGAATACACATGTTGATATGACAACGCCCTTTTTAGAGAATACATAAAAAGATATGATTAACTTACGGTAAGCCATTGACAGTAAGAAGAAACGCTTTATGGAAATGACGATGAAAATCCCCAATAATTCACGTTGGTACATCTGTAATGAAGATGATTTTATACTTGTTGATTGTGGCTAAAGCTTAATAAGTACGAGGTTCACCAAGTGACGGGAACACAGTAAAACGAAGCGTATCGTGGACGAATGACGGAAGACAAAGATGATTTACTAGTAAACAGAATGTAAGTTGTGAATACCTCTGTGAATTGTGAAAGTATGACAACGGTATGTGGCCTTAAAGATGGACTGTATATTAAGCGGTTCTGACCCTTACGAGTAGTATTGAAGGCACAAATCACGACAATTTTGAGGTCACTCTTTAAGTCAAAAAATGGTCTCAAGTGGCGTGGTCCATCGGAAGTGAAGGAATCGAGAGAACTCGCCTATTTCAAGAAAAATATGGCTCTTCAAAAGTAGGGAAAATGGAGGTTGTACGAGATCAGCATCAAAGAAATGACACGGAAAGGGTATTCGGACGAGATTTCTGTTCTTGCAATTGCGCAAAAAGCTGACTACATCAAGTCAGAACTGTACAGAACTGCCTCTCACTATCACTGTGGGTCATGACAAGTTGTTTGAACATCTTAGTTAGGTTCTTCATGAATGGTGGAGCCTCTACAATGCCGTTGAAACTCGTCCGCGCATACACACGGGACGATATTTGAGCTTTTATAACGTCCTATCTGGGCCGTTCTCCAACCCAACAGCGCCACATAGGATATACGAGAGAGCCACAGATCTACCCCAGAAGGATATCTCATGAACCTTTTTATTTAGGAATTGTGCCTTCAATGTTCCATGTTCGCAACATAAATTAGTTAGTTAGTTGATGGATCTTCTACCTCAGCCCGATGGCTCTGTGGAGTGAAGGGATGGATGGGCGTGAGGAAGGTGTCGCTGTATTCGCATTACAGGTAATTTAATGTCACAAGTGTGATTTAAAGAAAAAGGGAAATGACAGGAATGCACAGCGTTTTCCAGTAATCACCTACTCAAATGCAGTTGGTCCAAATACGGAAACGTTTTCAACAGATATCATAGAAAGGTCGACAAAAATTCAAAATCGAGAGGGATCTCTTGCTATTGGTTAATGACAAGAATGGATGGTCAGGGAAAATTCCTTACTGGTNTGTGTGTCGAGACTGTGTCAATCACATTCATTCCAAGCAGCCTCGGTTCCCTCTATTGTTCATTGTTCGGTCTCAATCTGCTCCACAACGGCTCTGTTGTGACTTCGTCAGGATGCCATGAATGTTTCGTGGTTGTCTGGGAACGCACGCAGTTCATATACGATGAATAGTGCTTTAAAAGCTTTTATCTAATCTCACGCTGACCATTGTTAAGTTCCTAGGTNACGGCTCTGTTGTGACTTCGTCAGGATGCCATGAATGTTTCGTGGTTGTCTGGGAACGCACGCAGTTCATATACGATGAATAGTGCTTTAAAATCTTTTTTCCAACCTCACGCTGACCATTGTTAAGTTCCTAGGTGTTTCGGAACCTGCTCAGAGAGGTTTCCAGTATCTGATGGAGATAACTTCAATGTATGTTGTGGGACTAGGTGCTATGTGTAGGTGTGAGCGGTCACCGGTCAGCGGTCAGCAAAATGCAGTGCTCGTGGGCGCGAAGATAAAGTGTCCTAGCAGGACCACAGCCATCCACTCTTACTGGCAGAGGATCCGGAAGTGGCGAGATGATTAAGAAGAGCTTCCAGAAATCAGCTTTCCCTAGGCCCATACCAGGTTCATTTCTGACCGGAGGATTGCAGTGAGAAGAATTCGCAGTCGATCACTTCAAGTCGATGCTACGTTGCAGCTCAGTGCCATTGGTGCTATGAAGAAGCTTCCATTACTCAGACCGTTTACCTCTCTGAGCTTCTTTGTTTCTAAAGAAGTGCTGCAGGCATTCGAAATGAGCCGAAACGAACTCTGAGATTAACTATATTTACTGAAAAGTGGTAGGTAGATATCTGGTCACCGATTCCAATCTTCTAAAGGGGTCGGAGGTTCAAGTACTTGAAGCATTTCAGTGTAGTGACTATTTTGATGGCCATAAAATCGAAAGTGCCCTGAAGTGGCTTACTTTACTCAGCTCCTCTGAATTCTTGAGATAGAAAATGATACCTGCTTTTCTGTAGATTGTCTAGCATACTCCGAGACGATGTTCCCTTGATGGGGCCTTCCTCTTCTACGGTTTTCTTCCAAATCTCACTTCAAAAGAAGCTTTTCGAGCAACATTTTTCTGTTGGTCGCATTCGTCATCGCGATGTTGAAGGAATACGGGGCTTCATGGACAACCCTTTCGACTCCAGTATAACACCTGTGACAGCTTTCACGTCGTCAAACTACATCGGCATTCCTTCTGAAGCTGTTTATGTCCTCATCTTACATGCCTTTCCCTTTTCCACCTATAAATTCACTGACAATTTTGCTAATAACACATCACCGCCGGTTCGGTAACTCATGTCGTCATACTTTAAAATGACTTGTTTCTTCACTTCCTAAGTTTTTTTTCTGTAGCCTCTGAAATAATGAATCCTGGGTTCTGGCACGTCATTTCCCTTGTCGGCGTGAGATAGAATTGTGAACTAATTGAAAGTAACCACTAAATTAGGTAATTTTACCTCAGCGGTAACATCTAGAGAGAGCGTGAAAAAACATAAGAGTAGATGAATGAAATAAAACATTATGCATGACAAATCGGTGACGTGAGATGACCATAACAATTTCTATGATAACGAGCAAGACGGCGAAAGTCATTCTCACAGCAGCACAGCGGCTTGACATTACTTCTACACTGCAGTAATGTTAGTGAAGTGGTGTACTGCCAAATGACGTACTATCGCACAATGGTCTGGGAATCAAATCCTGGTTTGGTACCTGCCCAGGCAACCAAGCCTTTCATTCGTTTAGAGCTGCCGTCTTCTCATAGTTCGTAATGGGAGGACCAGTACATGGGAGGGCTCAAGGTATGAATTGGACGTTTGGGTACCCAAAAGACCCCGATCGTGCTCATTTCAAAGCTCACATCGGCAAAGAGTATTACGGCTAAGAACATTGATAGATACTACTTGAACCAACTCCTGCTTCGACGGCTGCTGTTTGTTGTCAAGCTCAAATCAACCATATGGGTCTAGCCTTAACCTCACCCGAGCGAAAACGACAAAAAATGAAATCATCAGTTGAGTTTTCCTCCCCTTACCCGCAATGTCCCAGAACGTACTTTTCAACATAGGGTCTCTTATGATGTTCCAGTTTGACAATCTTACTTTCAAATGGATTCTGGTTAAAGGAGAAGAGAATCAGAACAGGAAGGAGAAGCTTGAAGACATGCCGTTCTTGAGACTATTCAGCACAATCTCCTTAATCCTTCCACAGATGCGTAAGCCTAGTTTGCCCTTTGTAGTCGTCCTCCAGCAAGTACGACATCCCGAGCAAATACATCCTTTGTCTTTGACCCAACTCCGTCAGCTGATCTTCTAATATTAGCTCCAATGAACCACATTTAGACTAAAGAAGAGGTGCAAGTACGAGATAGGAACAGCAGTCTATTTATGGGAAAAGAAAAGTGACTAGGTCATCAGTGGCATTACTAAAAGCCTTGCACGTCATTACTTTCATTTCTTTATTTTACCCAAACAAAATGTACTACGTGCAAAAACGAATGTCCAAGTTTGTTGGGAACATTTACCGAACCTATTTTTATGAGGACTATAAAAACTATAAACTGATGCAAAAGCAGAAAGGAAGTTCCAGGTATTCCAACCCCAACCCTAGGACGAAGATCGGGATGCCGTTGCTTACGCCAAGAAATTGAAGATCAGGTGGGCCGAACACGTTATGCGATATAGTGATGACCGTTGGATTAGGGCGGTTACGGATTAGATCCTTCGGGACGTCAAGCGAACACCGAGACGACCGCTGACCCGATGGTAAGACTTCTTCACGAGAGCTCTGAACGAAAGGAATGTTGAACATCGTGTCCCTGAAGCGAGAACGATTCACTGGACCACTCCGGCTCGTGACAGGGACGAATGAGACATTACTGGTGTCCGCTCGTGGAAAATCGCTGATCAACGGGACGGCAGGTGATACGTATGATAGAAAACTATAATATTCTCGAAGACAGTTACAAAATCTGATTCGCTGCTTACGAAATTCGCCTATGAGTAGTATGAAAAGGAATAAAGACTCCTAACTTTGGTCAAATCCCTTTGTGAGTTGTCCCAATGCATTCCACTTCCATTCGGAATTGTAGTGACAGTTGGTTGTATAAATGACCTGTGCATCGAACTGCGATTGGCCTAGCCTGGCCAGCTGATGTAAAAGCCAATGATTTTATCCTTGCTTGGCCTAGGCGGGTATCAATTCGGGATTTGGTCCCCAGACAGTGCACGTGTGGTAACCACTTCGTCTCGCTAATTCCTGCCATGGTTGGCTGGAAAATGCTCCTAACAAAAAGAGACGAACTCTAAATAAGCTTTGATAAAGATGATACTCAAAGGCCAGTACAGGTGGTCATTCCGTTTCTCACGGCGGAAAAGTCAAAAAATTTTGGGAGAAACGGTCAGAAAATGGTTGTTCACCATAACTGCCGCATCTTTCACTATTGCAGAAGTTCCAAGAACCAAGCCACAGCCTGTGGAACTACCAGAAATAGCTTCAGTATATTCCGACAGTACTGTATTTTTTGTTTTGCAGGGTAGTGCTTGTTGATTGATTCCTATTGGGTTGCGCCCGCAATCTACTCCGATTATTAGGAATGGTAGTGGCGTTTAAGAGTCAGAGAATCGATGGGCAGATATTCCCGGGTGGATATCAATCCAGGATAGGGATACCATATTCGTGTGATAGTGGGCGAGTTCGCACTTTGCCACCACCTCCATTTAAAAGTCCCACTACCCACTTAGCAGGGTGACTAAAAAATGCTCACATTTTCTCGGCACTGATTATTCCCAAGGTTTGTAGCGCTTCCTTGATAATTTCTTTCGGATGTTAGGGGGAAGGATGAAGGATAAAGTGTTTGACGTCAATCATTCCCGTTTCTGGAATGCGCCCCTCGCATTCGCTCCAATTCGGATCTATGAATACGCGTGTGCCCTATACAATGACTAACATGTCAGCTATTTATTCTCCCAGACGAGCTTGTTACCAATTGACCAACCCCGAAGGGATGGACGGCTTAGTTGGCCTGGCGAAGCATCGATCCGGAACTCAATGTATGTGTGGTAGTGCGCCACTTGCCACTACGCCATCTCATCCATTACATGCTAGAGAAAGAGAATCAGAAATTAGATAAACAAACTCGGACCAAGGCTGTTCGTTACCTTTCGCATTAAATGAAGATATCCACGGAACAGCATATAATCCTGAAAGAAGCGGCTCACTAGGCACGCCAACACCTCGCAGCAACTCTGTAGTTAGGGGTTGGGCGACCTATTGAACAGAGAGCTTGACAGGATCGGTGACAGGCGAAGGGATGCTTCATTCTGAAGAATGAGGTGAAATCTGACAAAGAGGGCGGACTCAGTAACATTGCGACATTAAATGACGTAGAAAAAGTTGTGAAGTCCTATCGCCACTGCAAGAACTATTGCCAGAAGGTTGTCTCTAAAAATAGTATCTCTACGCAGTCGAGTTTGTTAGAGGTGTAAAGGGCAGCCTTATCCCTTCTCGGGCAAAGGAATCCTAAAATCAGGTTTTCAAAATATACCCAATTTTCATTCTACCGCACTTCGTTTTGGAGCCTTCACCGTATTTTGAGTATGACTTTTATCTGGGGTAGAGTTGTACAGAATGAGCCTGTTAATTCTGCCGGTGGTGCTGTCCTATTCGAGAAATTAGAGTCGGGAATTCATTCAAGTGCTTACGATCATCGCCTTTCTATGGTCCCCAGTATGTTTGCGTCTATTCCACGAATGCTACCCTTTCATGCATTCGTTCACTCCAGCAAAACGTACGGTGGAATCAAAACTCATCAGAAACCTCTCCATGATTGCAATCTGCAGACCGTGCTACGGTGCGGGAATTGGAAGATACACTTATAAGGGTTCTATAGTGGATGTAGGAAAAATAGAAATCACAGGAGGATGTGCAGTAGCAAGGGATCTTCTCAACGTCATAAGGTTTTCCAGCCGTAAGTGTTTCAGACAAAATAAGAGCCATTGAGTTCAGAACCCCTTTGGTTTCACTTCATGAGCAAATAAATTCCGTTCGTGAGAGGATTCTTAGAATCCTTAGATTTGAAACCTTGGAATTTAAGAATTGACGAAAGACATTTCTGACATCTTTCCTTCTTAAGACGATTCTTCCTGCAAAAAAAAAGACGCTTCACTCGGGCGAAAAGTCTGTAGGGGATATATTTGAAGGATACTGAGGGTGCGCCAGATCTAAATTATCAATTCGACCCGTTTTACATGGTTCATACCTACACGCGTTCTCTAGCGTTGCCAGCTGGTCATCGTTCCCTCTTATTCCAAATGACGTCAAGGTTCCCAATAGAATTCCGATATTGTCGTCCAACCTGCGTCATAGGCTAGGTAATGAACTATGTCCGCGATAGGCAAAGAAACAGTACCCGGGCTTTCTAAGATGATGCCTACGTTTCATGGCCCTCTAGGCCTTGTTTTCGCCTATAGTTCAATAGTTTTAATTTAAAATTTTTGAGTGATTTTCCAATTTCTACAACGCTGTCAAAATCGGGCGTCGAAATTCTTCCACCATTCTTCAGATATGCTTCCAACAAAATCTACAGCCTTTGAAGGCTCTTACTTGAGAAGAAATCGAAGGAGAAATACTGCTGGAAGTGAAGGTGCAGAGTAGAAACATTCGTCCACGTGAACTGTCGTGGGCTGGAGTCTTGGTCGTTATGGGCCCACCGACAGAGCTTTTCTCATTTCTGATTGTATGCAGACCGTCCATCCTGGTATTCTCTGCTCCTGTTGATCTTCGAATCCCCTTGCTGAACCTGTGGACGAGCTTCGTCTCTTTTTAAGAGCATCGCATTCATAGGAAAACAGAACCTCGTTACATTCTCTTGACCCAACGCTATCAAGTATGAGGACGCACAGTACCAGGAAACGAAAGTCGGTGGTTATTATGACCTTGAAGACGACCTTATGCTAAAAAGGGCCCCTTAGCTCTTTTTCTCCACGGAAGGCTCAGGTGTGCTGCGGGCTCTGGCCATCCATTCTTCATGGTAATGGTAGAGGGGGACATATCTAAGTGAAACTCATCATGTATGCCTTCCTCTTTCTGAAATTTTCGGATTAGACCGACTCCTGGCACGTTGAACATACTTGCCTTCGAATGCGCATAATTAGAATTCTGACATTTTAGTGACAGGGGATACAAACTATGGATTCTATTCGCTGGTTCGCGTGCCAAGCCCTCACGAACTACACAGTAAACTTTCCTTCGAGAATCGCCGATTAGGGAGTTATAAATATGGGAACGAACTCGGCCTATCTACTAAGAATTGGCAGCCATGTTCCTACCGTTTGCAGTGGAAATTTACTCTTCACTCAACAACCACAGTGTAACTATACTACTTGTACCTGATGGATAGCTTCCCGATCCTCATCTTCACAGCCTATAGCTGAGGAGGGTAGGTAGACGAAGTAGTAGTTATGGGCGTAAATAAAAATTTTCGAGGTGGGAGCCCTCTGGTCGCCGCATCCGTTCACTATCACTTCCCTCAGTCTTTTGTAGTAAGGCATAGCTTTCCCATCGCTTGGATTGTGATAGTCAACGACTTGGTACCTACCAGCATCCAATTTAATGGAAGTACTGTGCCGATACTTGGAGTATTTCTTCGAAGAATTTGAAGAGCCTGTAAAAGGAACGTTGTAGCTCATAGCGATCCTATGTTTGCCACACGATGACGGATGAAAATGAGAAAAAAGAAGACTGGCGGGAGATTGCCGTCATCTCCGTATACGATACGATATCTCACGTTTTTTGCTCAGGTGTCAGCTCCGGGCTATTCCTGGAACCGATAATGTCACTCTAAAATACATTATCCGGGCTGATATTTCTTTCCGTGTACAATAGCTGTCCTAGAAACTTTAAATAGAGAAGGATAAAAGTAGGTAAGGATAAATAACGCACAGAAATAGGCTACAGAAATGAAAATCTTGATTTGTAGGTAATGGCGATTTCGGTAACTACGAATACTACGATTTAGCAAAGACAATTTGGAAGAGGTAAACAATGAACGGAAAACAAGCAAAGAGCTCTCTGCTATACGGACGTCATACCTTAAAAAGTAGTTCATAACCCAAACGGACGTATTTCAAAGATGGTTTCGATGTTGCACCATTCACAGTGGAGCACACATGTTGAAAATTCAAACTAACCGTGACCTATGATGACAAAAATGGCGATTTCTGGCTTTTTGGCTTACTGTAGCCAGTTCTTTACTTGGATGTTCGAGATTGAAGGTTTTTTCATACGATCAGACGTGGTAGTCTCGTAAAACACTCTATTTTTTCTATCTCAGAAAGACTTCAATCCGTCAACTCAGCGGAATTTGTCGCCTAGTTCGCCACCGCAACTATTCTTCATACACGTGTCCGCTTTCAGGCCTGAAGGAGTACCTTAAAACTCCTCGACTGCACTTGTAATTGGAATTATGCAGGGGTATACTAAAAGTTGTCGTGAAAACCTTTTTTCCTAATCAATCTGATCGGGAAACGACTATGATGATCAGTGGCCATCATCTGTAGGCCAGGTATATCAAAATAGACGCTGTCAGCTCCGAAAATTCAGAAGGCGGATCTAAGAAGGCTCTGAGAGTTAGACCTCGATAAAATAGGAAAGCTCGGGGACAGGTTGTATACCGAGGATTGGTAGGGACACCAATTTTTCCCATTATGAGGGTTAGTCGAAATAGGCAGAGTTGGGGCAAGGGATTCATAAGTTGAATCGGCTGTGACAGAAAAGTCTCATTCATACTTGGTTGTTTCATAGCCACTGAGTTCACACCCTCCGTTATCTATACAAGTGACTATGGGCAATGTGATCTGGTCCATCAAAGGAATCTGTTTCAACTGAGGGCCTCACGCTTCACTTGATCACTCGATCGACAGTTCGTTGTCGGTCAAAAATGATAAGGCTGGAAACAATCAAGACGTTCATACTAAAAGGGACGTCTTCACGATGTATAGGTACTTCATTTGAAACAGAAAAAATTTGTAAAGCAGGAAACTCAACCAAAGACCTATTTTCTTCGAACCATTCTGCTGCTACATATCTCAAAAGCCCAGTTTGCGACAACTTCATGAATCCTTAGTGGGTCATAGGGAAGCGTTGATGTGGTGAGTGCTCAGCGGTGGTGAACAAATGGGAACTCGAAATCTGCGAGAGTTCCCAAGTAAAAACCACTTTTTGAAATGATCGTTCTCGAGGCTGAACTTGATTCTGCTGGGAAAAAGGCCTTGTAATGAGTAAACAGGTGGCAGCCCTTCGATCCATTGAAACCGAGGATTTACACCTGAATACATACAATGAATAGAAAAAGGCTCACATTCTCAACCTCTCAGTTTGATGACGAGATGTGAAATTTAAATGAAGGAAAGATGAAAACCCAAAACCATAAGTGGGCAAACTTGTAGTGAAAGGATCGTACTCCAAAAATAAACACGATGGTTGACGTATGTGTGCTACTCCAATCTCTAGCTGTACAAATGCTGTAAACGTGAACACTGGTCTTTCATGAACACTGGTCTTTCAACAAGAATAGAAAGCAGCATGCACTCCACATGGTATTAAAAAAGAATTTGGGCACGAGTTTTTTATGGATTCTTCCTCTACGTCTCTTGAACTGAGCTCTCCTCCTTTAAAGGATTTTGGCATGCTCTCAACTGACAGACAGGTTGGTAACAAATTTAGTCTTCTGATGACGTCTACGGTATGATCTTTTGACGTTAAACAATTTTGTTTCTGGAATGAGCCACATTCGACTTCCGTTCGGATTTGCAGTGGCGGAATGAATGCGTACGTGGTCTGTGCAATGACTTGCTCTGGCCAGCCAATGAACAGTGCATCTTACTCCCAGACTAGTCTGGTACCAGTTAAGCGACCCCAGACGGATGTAAGGCGAGGTTGGTCCAGGCGAATATCCATGCGAGATACGAACTCGTGACCATGCGTGTGTGACAGTGCGCACTTGCCACTACATCACCTCTGGCCTTTCCTGGTTTCTGTTTGTTCCCATAACTTCGCACAAGATGAGATTAACGACTATAAATCTGTTCTCGGATCAGAAATGGGGATCAAGCGATGAAGGGTTTGAAGCGACAAGGATATAGAGTTTGTAGTCCTGTGCCGAAGTCTGAAAACAGCCTACTGCATGTTCATTCTTCTTGATAGACAATAAAAATTCCAAAGTTTCGTGATATCAGCCGATCTTAATTTAGTATGCTCCTATCTTCTTAATTATGTTACGGAGATCTTGTTGACCCTGATCCAACAGTCATCAGAAAATTTCGCATTGTGAATGGGTCACATGATTTCCGATTTCTGAAGACATAGGAGCAGTTTCTGAGTATCGGCCATTGGCGTAGGTAGGAGAAGGAGTAGGCGCAGTTTCTGAGTATCATCCAATGCAGTAGGTCGGAACTTCGTATTCTGTCCTGTTTTTATGCACAGAAAAAAGTGTAACAAGCATTAACCTTTGTACAGTGAGCTGAGTAACGTCCATTAAGCCTGACGCAGAGTCCTATTCTCTGACGCGTACATTAAGACATTAAGGACAGCGCAGGTAAAAAATATTGGTGCGGAGGCGTATGTTCTTCTTCTTCTTCACTACATCTCCGATGTTCTTGAACACTGTCTGTGATGTTACCTCCCTTCTGCTCAAACTCGCGGCTGAATGGACCATCACTCTGGTTTTCTGAGCCAAAAACGAGTTGTTGGAGCGTTGAGTTGTGTTCGTTTTGGTGAGCATGAAAGGAGTGTCAGGGAAAAGTCCATCCAACGCTGTCCAGGTAAGCCGTTCACCTTGGTTGCACGATAGTTAGGCATCAGAATCGAGTGGGAGGTCGTCTGCGAGGCGGAGATGGTGAAATGACTGGCGATGCCCTTCTTTTCTGTGGCTATCCATTCAGAGGCACTGAAGCAACCGATCGAGATGGTACTGCATTGTCGGTTGGACCTGGCTCTTTAGTTCAATGATGGTCTAGTCGACTGTCTCATGAGATCTCGCAGAGTTTTGAAAAGCTAACTTATGAGATTCTGCTAGCGCTCCAGGCTTTAATTCATCCAAAATTCTGCCTATCCTGATGAGGAGGTTCGAGGGATTCTCATATCACATGCAGCCACCAGTTCTGGATGCTGTCGACAACCTCGTCATGTGGGTATTTCTTTTTTGCTCACCAGTCAGGCCTACTGGCATCCAGAAATATCAACACGAAAGCCAGTTTTTAACCACAACTGAGCTTGGCCTCAAAATTACCCATTGAAACTTATAAATTCCGTCCGGAAGATGGCTTACCCTGTCCCGAAGATATGCCATTTCTATATAAATGCCGGTTCCAAGAATAAAATTTTGTAGTTTTTGAACTTCTAGAAGAACTTAAATGTTTTCACAGCTATTTTCTAATCTTTTTGAAAACCTTTCCGATAAGGTTAATTTTCTTCAAAATTCAGCGAAACAACAGGAGAGAAAGAGGTCACGATGGGACTCTTTGACGTCATCCTCATTGTATACAAGTGCGTTTAGTACCGTATTCCGTTGTCTCCGATTTTCTTGTGAAAATAACATCTCTTTTGATTTCTATATTCAGGTCTTGACTGTTTCGACCATGACCTTTCCTAATGTCATGGAACATACTGGAGCTCTGTGAGGAGAGTCCCAAAATAAGTTATAAAGAGTACAGGTAGTCATCGTAGTGATAGTGCCATTGAAAAAGTTGTTCATAGATGGCAAATTCATTCTGTACTTTTCGCCAAAAGGCGATCGTGATCGTGATCGTGTGGTTCATCCAAGTCGAGGGGTTGCCAGTTGCTGGATCAGCCATCGGAATATGAAGCAAACATGCCATAAACAGCAGGGCGAAAACACAGTTGGGAGATTGAATCCCGGGTCGACACCTCCTGCCCCCCCCCTCCCCCCCCAGGGTAACCGAACCTTTTCCTTCCGCACTTGGCTGATCGGC
>UZAF01016390.1:39153-49302 GCA_900617895.1 Haemonchus placei | reverse complement strand
ATTCTATCTTGTGGTTTGCTTTTCAAAATCAGCACAATTGCTCTCATCGGTATAAACATGGTAAAGGACGCTTTACACTATGTGTTTGCAGATGTTATGAATCAAACTGAAACATAGAAGCCGTCAAACATGGCAAGAATAGTTGTTATTTGCAGAGATACTGTAGTTCGCTTTAAACTTCAAATCACCCCTGAAAACTTGACAAAATTGACTTAACAAATTGAATAATTCGGCCTTTTTTTCAGGAAAAGGAGGTTTTCTGCGACAACGTCAGTCGAATGTTATTTTGCAATTATGACTCATTTGTACGATGTTCTTATCGCTACACCAATGAAACACTTTGAAATAAAGTTCCACTTGTACAGCGAGGGTATCCAGAGCGTGATATGATTAATTCGTAAAAAGCAGGATCCAAGCCTGACTGCACGTAACCTTTTCGACAGCTTAGACATTTCATGAGTAGTAAGTTTCTCAAACTTTCTTTATCTCAACCTTCTCTTTCGTTCACGGCACGTCTTCAATTTAAAGGCACACTCGCGATAATTTTGAGGTGTCCGTTTTCATTAGAAAAGCGGAAGTATAGATTGAATAGTTCATCGGCAATGAAAAAAGCGAAGAAAGAGAATTGGCCGATTTCAAAAAAAATATGGCTCCTCAAAAGTAAGGAAAGTAAAGGTCGGACGAGACTCCCATGACGGAAATAGCAGGGATATTCGGACGAGATGTCAGTTATTGCAATTGCACAAAGAGCTGACTTCATCAAGCCGGAACTGTACAGAACTGTCTTCCACTGTCACTATGGGTCATGACAGTATGTTTGAACTTCCTACACGGGCTCCTTTGTGATCTGTGCAGCCTCTACATTGCCGGTGAAAAACTCGTCTGAGGATACACATGGGCCAATCTTTGAGCCTATATAACTCCCTAACTAGGCTGTTTTCCGACCTAATAGTGATATGGTATACGCGGGGGTATTAAATCCGTCCTGTGGGGGAACATCAGAAACCATTTTTATCGTTAATTGTGCCTTTAAAACTAACACTACGAAAAGAGGGTACAAGATCCTATAAGGCAAATATCATTTCCAACAGATGAACCTTCTACGGAATACTTTTTGATAGAATTTTCAGTTCACGATTTGTTTAAGACATTTAACAAATAATGATTAGCAGATTATAGGCATTTATACTAATATAAATCAGAGAAGATTACGTATCTATACGGATGTAATAATACTTTATCAGCTGAAATATCCAATCACAGGAGGCTTTAGAACCTCGACAATAAAAAACTTGAAAATGAATAGAGTACAACAGTTATTGCAATATTGAATCAATTAGGAAGTTTTTAGATGAAGTATTGGTTGTTTTAATAAAGAATATGAACTCAGACCAATGTTGAAAAAGAGTCAAAGCAGAGACAGGGGATCATAGGACAAGAAGTAAAAAATACTCGATGATTGTTAGCTTACAGACAGCGTTTATTTACGTGTTGAAGATCAATTCCCCTTTCAAAAATAATTTTAAAATAAACAATCACTTGATATATTTCTAGGAAGCGCTTCTACTATTGCTAACATAATGCAGTTAACACAGTGCATCATATATTGGGTTGCTCGAAAAGTATCAGCCGATTCTATGTCGTCTTTGAGAGAGAATTTCTGGAAGAACAAATTGATTCATTGAACAACATTTTCTTCTTTCTGTTCTATGATGGTCCACCATCTTCCTGGTAGTTCCCACTCCATAGAAGGTTCTAGACCTTGATTTGAGAAAAGCCTTTTGGGCTGTTTTGCAGTCCTCAACGAACCAAACGAATTTTCATTCAAGGAAATCTGCAGAGAACTAAACAAGTCTAATGGTGCTATGTATGTCCGGACTATGTGGAGGATGTGGAAAGACATCCCAATTTCTAGTAATTTTTGACGAGCGGTCGAAGATACGTGTGGTCTGGCGTTATCTTGGTGGAAGATAACGCCCCTACGATTAGCCAATTCTGGGCGCTTGCGGTCTATCACGGCCTTCAAGTTTTTTAGCTAGGTACCCTTCTGAAGTTATCGTTTGAGTATGCAGCAACAGCTCATAATGAATGATCCCTCTTCTAGCCCCACCAACAGCACAGCATAATATTCCGCACATTGGTTTTGGTTTTGGAGTAGTTGCGACGGCTCACTGAAAAGGTTCCACGATCGTTTCCGCTTCGAGTTGTTTTACACGATCCAATTCTCGTCCCCATTTGCCATGCTTCTCCAAAGCGGCTCGCTTCCGATCTCTCCGAACGAGTCGCACACGGAGAAGCAGCTTATCAGATTGCGCTCCCTCACTTTGTGAGATCGAGGGCAAAACAAAAAGACCGTGTTCCGATAAATGGTCATAGAGATTGTTGATTTCAAAACACAGATTCTCTCTCCTCTTTTACGAGTGATGAAGTGCCGTCCCGTTTCGATTAACACCTTCATCTTATTTTATTTCATTTTATCCTCTTCAAGTGACGATGTAGCAAATGCTACTGTAATCGATGACAGAGAAATAGTCCATTGCAGCTGAATCGCAGGCCGAGTCTTCAACATTTAGCAATCAGCATTTAGAGAGAAAGCACTTTTTTCCATAACATAATGTCTTTGTTTATCGTGACAATTACATTCGTCAGATTATGGTGTTCTATGGGAGCCGAAAGGACGGTATAAAAGAAAGCTTCAGCGCCACCTCTCAGCTTCTGCGCCACGTCTCAGCTTCAACGCCATCTTCTCGACCGGCTTCAGCATCACCGCTTCCCCAGGCTTCTGCGCCAATTCGTCATCTCACTCAACAACGCTTCTGGCAACTACCAACGGCTTCAACAGGACAATGTCTGAGGACTATATTTCTACATCAGGACACGTAACCGGTTGATTGGTTAATTTATAATAATAAAACTTTGAGAAATAAATTTCTAGTCTACTGCCTTTGCCCAGAAAACAGTGCTACTGCCACGTGGCAACTCCACAAGAGTTTTGGCGAGTAACTACAAATACACTATAGACGATGTCCTTTGAGCATTGCCTATTCTCGAGGGTGAGTTCACGTGTTTGAATTTCGCAAACCACTCGCGCACATATATAACACTTTAAGGTTACGCCGTCGATCTTTGGTAAAACACTTGATTAACCAACAGCGTTCGAAAAAGGTGGGATCTCCCGGACAGCCCAACATAACATAGGGTTGTGTGTACATTCGTACGATACGAGCCTCGGCTAATCGTGCGGCGAAATTCATAGCGATTCTGCCGAGTTTGGCGCCTATTATTGGGGCCCAAATTTGAAGTAGAGGAGCAAATTAGTAGGATCAGCTGGCCATACTGATCTACTCAACTTCAAGTTGGTTCCCCCATAAAAGGCGCCAGAGTCTTTGAATCGCCACGAATTTCGCCGCGCAATTTAATGCGCATTGAATGCATCATTCACAAGAGAACTCATGCACGATGTTCAAACAACTTGTCATACTACTGTCATACCGCTGACCGTCTCTTATTTCGACTAGTATAGTTGTGATCAGAGAAGAAATGTGGTTAATCTGTAACTAAGTTAAATCAATACTTCTTTGCACTAGTAGTACGATTGTGAAGACTTATGGTCTTCATGATGAGGATCTACTTGTAAGCTGTACGAGTTTGTGTTCATGGAGGGGGTGTGTCACTTTTATTTACTTTGACAGTTAGCTACTGCTTATGGTTTGACTTCTGAATACTGTTGTTCATTGAATGGTGATTGATAAGAAAGTATTACGAGTTTGCTTGAACGTAACATTGTGGAGGCATTGGTCAAGTGAGGAATGTTCTTTCAAACACAGCAAAAACAAGTGGACAATAGTTATCTCGAGTCCACTGTGCACATCGCTTTTCGCAAGCAGCGTAGAGTTCTTCTTCAGCTCTTGCCACACCTCTGGAGCCCAGGCTCGGGATTGCATAAGTCACACTCCCTAGGTCTCTTGGCGGGGTCATCAGGGCGTGTAAGAGAGGGATATGCAGTCTTGCGAAATTCAAAGTGGAAGATAACCTCATAAACTGTTTAGAGTTGGCAGAATACATTGAAGGTTAACAAACATTCTAAAAATGTTTCAGACAATTATGAATACTGTATAAAAGGACCTTCCTATACGATTGTTAATAATGATAGTTGCTGCTACAGAGGCAGCAACACCTCAGGACCATATACATACTCATTGCTCCAAGAATGAATTTCTGCAGATCGTTCGGACAATAAGGGAATTCAAAAAAAGCAGGAAAACGTAAGCAGTGGCGCTGAAACGAGGATGGAAGCAGAAGTAAAGGTGAGTAAAATCAGCGGGCTTAGGCTCAAGACTCGATTGCAACTCAAATTGAAGGCTAATTGCCAATGATTTAGGCTGAGCTATGATGCACCTTCTTGTACACCAGAGCAGCACTATGCAACCAGGGAATACAACGATTTCTGCTTTACTGAGACCAACTGAAGCAAATGAACTAATCGCTTGAGTGGCATGAACAACAAATAATGTGACAAAACAGATGCGCATATATGTGAAAGGCATAGATATCCAGAGAATTTCATTCTTGAACAATTTCGTTGCAAAACAATTTCAACATTCAACAACAAACAACAATCATAAAACAGGAAAAAACTCATACAAATATTCGTAAAAAAGAACTATAGGATTGTAGCGTATGTAGGCACATACGTAAAGCTATAATTCAAATACACTGGTAGAATCATTCATTGGAAAAGGCGGTTGACGGAAAAGACCGGCTTATCTTCATTTAATGATAATAATAATAACTATTATATTTCATCACACTCATGAGAGTGCGCCCGGATATGGCAGATAAGAATCAGTACAATCTCATAGAATGATTCAGTGCCGCACACATAAAACTACGGCGGCTAGCAACATGCAGTAACTAAGCAAAAAAATCAAGGCAATAGAACCTCCAAAGGTAGGCAGTTATTTTTGGCTATCAGACTTGTTGTGCAACAGTGAGATCGGGATTGAATCGAACGTCTTGAGTCGGTAAAACGTACCGACACGTAGCTGGCTTTTTCCAGCTCTCTATGTCAGCGCGGTAAAGTTGAAAGCATGGCAGAAGCAGAGGAGCGTTTACTGAGGAATCCGTGTTTGCAGGATGCAGCAGGTTATATTCATCTAGGTGACTCATGTTGTGAGAACAAGTAAGTTTTCCATGACTCCGCTAGTGCAACAAGTCAGACAAATGGGTTGATAGTTTTCAGGCAATTTACGATTGCCTTCTTTATAACAGGTTCATCTAGTCTAACTCTCCAAATATCTGGGCACACGCATAACAACAGGAACCTGTTGAAGAGCAACTGTTGAGGCAAGGGCAGCATTTTCGTGAAATATGTAAGGACTTCCTTTAGGTGAGGTTTAGCATCTGTTGGGTGGCTTTGAAATTTCTCCCCACTGTAGAATATGGGTGGGAGAGGTAGCGGGGCTTGAAGGGTCATGTGGTTTTTATAATTCGCATGGAAAAACACAGCAAACGGTTCCTTCTCGTCCCGATCCTCTCTTGCAAATTTACTACTGATGTAGAGGTCCCCGATTCCTCGCGTCACATTTGATTATCGCAATAATTGAGGAAGAGTCGTGAGTTTTTCTTCTTGACAAATTTTTCCTTCGGCCACAATGAAACGAGCCAATGCACGTTGGAACTTTGGAACCCACTTCTAGTTCGACCATAAAAGCTTAAATCAGCATGCACTAGCCACTGGACTGCATCAGCACTCTAGCCGGGAGCCGTAGAATATTTCTTAGCATGGACTTTGCTTCAATTCCAGATTTAGTGCTTAAGAACGGAAATATCGATGTAAAGGGAGTGGCAGACGGCAACAAATTTCGAGTAAGACTCATTCAGTACCTCGACCTATAAGAGCCACTCACTTAAATTCAGCAAGTTCCCTGCAGATGCTTACAAAATCGTCCTCAGCAAATTCTGGAGGAGGAGTATTCAACACCTACCTGTAGAGGATAGGACTAGACAATAAAATGCCCATGCACCGCTGGTCAGAGGTGCCGGAGGAAGGTAAGACTTTAACCTTTTTGAACAATCTGAGACCGAATGTAAGAGCAATGTTAAGTATGTTCAGGAAAAGCGTGGGCTCCGTAACTAACTGACTGAGGTCCAACTATGCAAAAAATTAAGCCGACCAGTTGAAGAGACAGTGTTGAGATATCAACGATGGCTGTGTGACGACCAATCAAGCCCAGGGAAGTTGAGTTTCCACGATCATTACTTGATTAGAATTTTCGAGGGTGACATATTTCAAAAAGGTCATAAGCTCCTTAAAAACATAATGGCAAGAAGTTTGGCTTCTGTAAACAGTGGACAACAATATGGGACGAGAGCCAATCACCGTCTTTCTAGCGAATACCTGGCAATATTCTGAGAAATTCCTAGTTGCAATGCACGTGTGCGGTGTACCCATGCGAACTGTAACTAGGACACCGCATCCAGGCCCGGGGGTTGTATGGACGCGAACGGTCCCGATCAGCGTTCGTAGGTGACTGAGTGTCAGGAATGAAGTCAACATCACCTTTAGGAAGATCCTCGATCCGCTTCATCTCGCTGCGTCAGACCACCAAAGAACGACTGTCAAGCTTTCGAGTACGGTCGCGGCATTTTTGCCTCTTCACTTCCATTTTCGGTCAGCATAAGTCATGCTTTAACGCACTTGCACAGTCTGAAATGCAGAAGAGTACTGCTCACGCGAGTTAGTTAGAGTGGACTTAGAAGATAGCACAACCTTTACCAGACAAGCGATAGTCTTCACTTTGCTTTCCTGATCGATATATCCCAACTGTCCGGCCCTCTAGTCGTAAACATCAAATATAGCCTGTATCGTTTTGCCTAGCATATAGAGTAAATTAGAATTAGAGCCTTCGGCACCCCTAGACCTTCCATCCGACTATATACTTTCAGTTATCTCACTTGGTATCTTAACAATAGGAGCCAATTTCATGTTTTTTATCACGGGATATTTACTGCGCTCGGGGAGAGCATTCAGATTTTCAGAAACCAAAAGTTTATAGCAACCGGCCTAAACTGTATTGTTCGCACTAATATCATGAAACAGACTTCGACTAACATTTGCTGCGCCCTGAGATTCTTTGCCTTTCTTTGACCTCTGTCCATCGCCTGTATGACCAAAAATCAATAAGTGCAACGCAATAATTGAACCGAAACAGGACGAAGTCCAGATCACCAACTCAAGCGAGTAACTCACAAGACGGCAAACTATTCGCAAATTCGATTCCTTCAGAATAATACAGTTGAATACTGCTGAGGTAAATTGCACAAAACTGGCATAAACAAAAAAATCACAAAATGGAAGGACGGGTCTCAAGAAGCAGCCAGTCGCGATCACGGCACCGGTGTACTATAACTACTATTTTCCCCACGGGAATGATAATAGAACATTCTATCATCTCGCTAATATTTCTTCAGTTCTGGTCACTTTGCGACACTTTGCGAAGGTCCAAAGAGATTATTGCTATGAGAAAGGGCAGGAAATAGACCGAGTTTTTCAGTCATAAAACTGGAATGCTACTACTTTTTCGAGTATCGGCAGGAAAGTTATCTTTTTCACTGACCTCGAAACTCGGGCAGCTGTTTTATGCTTGCAAAACGAGCTCTTCGTAGCCTATACCAGAATCTATCGCGACCAATTCGACGAAAGAAACTGCTTATAAATTGCTTCTACAACTTTGCTCATCGATAACCTCGTGTGAAAATTAGGCACGCCGCGATGGAACTGAAAGTTGTACGGGATTATCGTGATGGGAATGACATGAAGTGGGTATTTAAACTAGATTTCAGTTGTTAGAAATGAGCAAAGGGCTGTCTACATCAAGCTAAAACTGTCCCGAATCGGCCTTCCCTGTCACTATGGGACATGTAAAGTTATTTCATCTCCCGTTAGAACTCGTCTGCGCATACGCAGGGGCAATGTTGGGCATTTATAACTCCCTATCTGGGCCCTTTTCCGACCATTAAAAAGAGAAAAAGAAGCTTTTCATGGCCATCGGAAATAGCTGTCACTTTGACCAATCGATCGAAACACTTTTCCAAATTAACTCGATAATGGGGATCTGTGACGAAGACTAGCTATATTGATAGCCTTGCAATGTCTCTTCGGTCGCTGTTCTCCTACTCGCTGCTGCAGTGGAAACTACTACCGAGTGCTTGCTTTGTGCTCAATTTTCAAACATACCCGAACATGCCAAAGACAGGTCGTCGGCCTCTTTTACTATCTGCTATGTAGACGCTTATTTTCAGAACGAGAGAAGCTGAGCAGGTGGGTATTTGTATCAGTCAGCTGTATCTGTGATCTGACCTATTATCATTCCTAGCTATGACCTTTTAAAAATCCTTTTTACTTATTCAGTTTTCACTTTATGGCCAGTTTTTTTTGCATATCTTAGAGTTTTTGCCACAATGGTATGGAACTGTTCTTGTTGCAGTTATCGATTTACTGGCGGTTATTTAACTGGATTACATTGTTCTTTTAACCTGTGCGATAGGATCCTCCTCTGGATTATGACTTAAGTTCCCAAACGTATCGTTTCTTAAGTCGGCAGACCACTTGGTCCTGCTCCCTTTATCAGAAAGAAAGTGTGACCGGAAAACAATACTCACTCAATAAAGTAATTATGTGTAACATAGAATAACATTTCACAGTAGCTATAGCGATTTCTTTCCTTCTTCAGCACCATTAGCATACCATGTCAACGAACTACTTGTCTGCGACATTGTTCCTGCCCAACTTACATCTGGCCAAAACATCAACAAATCCTTTGGGAAAAGAATTTTTTAGGAAGCCTACGACCGATTTTGGGAAACCAAAGCACTTGGACTGGCACTTTAAAGAGAAGGTCATCGACGAGGTCCGAGATTTCTGCTTATGCTAGAGGAGCGGGTTGGGATGAACACAATGATTTCTGACAATCAATTCATACATCAAGGAATGACCGATTCGGAAGACTTGCCCGCTCAGAAGCGAAAGGTATATATCTCGCGAAGTGGGACTGACTACAAATACGCAAAAGACCTGATTCCAATAACCCATGACAGTATGAACAAGTAGGGCCAATACGTAGAGGTTTTTGGCAGGCAAATGAGTTCCTAGTGGTTAAGGAGACTGTGTGTGGAAAGAAAGGTGAAAGAAGCTCCCACGGATGACGAGTACATCGAGGAAAACAAGGGTGAAGAAGAGGAAATGGGCTACGCGGACCGCAATCCAGAAATTCAAAAAGGAATCGTGCTGTCCAAAGCCAGAATCGAAAGTACATAGTTCCTCTATAGAGAGAGCTCAAGTATGCCATTTGGCACCTGTTACAGAGGAAAATTTGTTAGATCTTGCTTAATGCATGCGCTGACAGAGGCACGGAATCTCAACTGTGGAGCGTTTTTCGAATTCCTTTATAGCAATAACGGAAGGAGATGGGTGCACTGTTTTGTCGAGAGAAGGAACTTATGCCAGTATTGCAAAGTAGTGACCTGAACAGAATATGGCTTTAGCTGTCCGGTAATTTTTTTGTGGAGTGGCCATCACCGCGCTTTTTGCAATATCCAGAACTAGAAGAATTCCATCGTAGACATTAAGAGTTGAAAATCGGAATGGAAAGAACAAAAGGGCTCCTTCGACGCTGCTGGCTTGATGTAGCAGAAATACAGCTTTTCTCCCAATTTCAAGCGAGCCCTGGTATTTTCACATTTTTTTGGTGTCTCTCTTGTTCTCATGAGCATGAGAGAGCTTCGTCCCCAAAAGCCATTTTATGAAAAAATTTGTGTCTACAGAGAAAGATTTTAGAACTTCACAGTACCACATCGGGGAAGATTTTCTGCGGAATATACTAGTGTTAATTCGATCACCCTTCTTACACTTTGGCATCCCCGGCAAGCCATGCATGTTCTGTAGGCAGCCAGATCTTCTCAAGCTTGAGCCTTTTTCCAATGCTTGTAGGCTTAATTCCTAGCGCTTTCCTTGCGCAGCGTAAAATGAAGTAGCAAAAGCATTATAACTAGAGTTGAATGCATGTAACCACAGGAACGAAAATTCATTCCGGCACTCGGTTCTTACAGTAATCCGGCACGTGTTAATACGCATATTTTTACCCGTCA
>UZAF01016390.1:11197-38259 GCA_900617895.1 Haemonchus placei | reverse complement strand
AATGTGGCGCACGACTTGTCTGCACTTGTCTTAGCGAGGCAGTGGAAATTCACATATTCCAGATTTCAGTAATAGAAAGCAAAATTTCTTGCTACCTCCACTTCTCCCTTTCCTACAGCCTTCTAGGCCACTAGGTGGCAATTTCCTGTCTTTGCCTTACTTGTGCATCAAAGCTGTTTCTATATCGCTAAGAGGAAGCAGACAAGCACAGCACCACCCTGACGACTACTCTTTTAATTCACCAACATAATACACATTGCTGCTCAGCTTTGGCTTCAAAAAAGTGCACCTCTTGAGAAATCTTGACGCGCATGCGCGTCAAGCTGGCTGCGCCCGCCAAAACGCTCATGTCCCACGCGGCCGAAAAATCCAAAACGCGCGCTGTCGTCAATGGGTTAATCGCTTGTTCAAGTTGATGGCAGATGTATGAAATAGTGCTAGGTTTTAGAGAACATGATTCTCAGAGGCGTATATAAACTGAACTGTTACTATTACAGCGTGTCAAAGTCTTCACTTCCATTGGTCCAACGAATGCATGGCTCTTTTTCCTCATAATTAATGCAGTTGCACAGCAAAATCGTCCCGAAACTGTGAAAATTCATTTTTCCATTATCCAGTAGGCACATAAATAAGAAACTGCCGCTGGTGGTTGCTAGTAAAGGAAGGGAGCGTCCTTCCTTCACTAGTAACTCAGTTGGTTTAGTTTACGTAGAGGCTTTTTATTTGAGACTTCATCATTTTCTGCTGGGTGAGACCTGAAGGCGGTAACTAGTGGAGCTACTGGGACTACCGGGGAGTCTAGGTGAAGGCTCATGACGCTGCGTGCGTCATGAAGGGCTGGATTGGAGTTTGGCAGACATTTAAGGCGTGGGGCCAACTGATGGATGTCGCCAATATAAACGTGGCGAGCGTGAGACAAACGCTCTGCGATAGTCAAGAGGGCCGGCGGTGGTATCCGTGAGGACTCATCACCTATTACGGCAGTAAAATAGGGAATGAAGGACTCAAAGATTCCGGAGCGCG
Source organism: Haemonchus placei (assembly GCA_900617895.1). Classification (NCBI taxonomy): domain Eukaryota; kingdom Metazoa; phylum Nematoda; class Chromadorea; order Rhabditida; family Trichostrongylidae; genus Haemonchus; species Haemonchus placei. Next base: position 37,236 of record UZAF01016390.1, on the reverse strand, counting down.
CTGTTGAGTTAAGGAGGGAGGAAGTAGTCATACATAATACCGAGGGTCGGCTAACCGCAAACAGGATTTTAACCATGCGCTTTAGCGTGCGGACCTCATATTCCTCCTTCTCGTCATCCGTCATGTCCGGGATTGCTGTGGCGTTGCCGATATAATTTCGATCATAGTGCGATATCGTTTGAAGCGTCTGCATATTTCCAAATCCTTTTCCGAAAACTGGTGCCAAAATGTGTCACCCAGAGTAAGGAGCACCTTGGCAGGCTAAACCTGAACCGAAAAAAGAGTCAGAACTTCGTGAAAGGGAACATGCGCACATCATTAGGATATGTATTTCACCCAAGAACTTCCATAATTCTGGCAAATCCTTGTTTACGCCACTCCTAGGCGAGCCGGATACCGATTAGCCGTCTCCATACTGAACAGGGTTTAATCCCTGGAACGCAAATCTGCCTTAGACGCTCGACTATACTCTCTATACAACAAGTGAGTTCAATTTTTGATAGATTTTTTAAAAAACTTCTTACCTATCAGACATTCGAGCAAAAAAAAAAGCTCAGATACGTAGAATTGCAAAAGTGATGGCGTACGTCCCAAACAGGGAATCTGGGAAACGAAGATTTTATGATCAATGGGAAAATAAAATAGTCGATAAAAAGTATAAAGTTTTCGGCGTTAATCAATCCCTTGTGAGGGATGCGCCCCGCACTCGACTTCCATTTAGAATAGTAGTGGCGTAATGAGTGTGTATGTGGCCTACACAATGGCATGCGGTGGCCAGCCAATGTGTAAGTCAGCGCTTTTTCAGTTTTGGTTGGCCTAGGCGGGTATCGGCCCGGGATTCGAACCGCTGATTGTACGTGTGAGATAGTGCGCCACTTATCACTACACCACCTCCGCCCCTAAAATAAGCGATACCTACAACCAACCAAACCTTTTCGGTTCTTCTGCGGGTCTTCAAAAGACGGATTCAATCAAATTGCTATGTGCTAGTAGAATGATCGATATACTCCTATTCCTCTTTATAGAATCCCAGTTTTCCGAGGCTCGGTCCGCGCATTCTGTCTCAATCAGTCGTGTAGATATGGCGCTCCAATACAAACACTTTTTTTCGCGCGACGACTTACACGCAACGGGACGTAGGCCGCGATTTCTACATTTTTGATTTTTCAAAGCGGTGATTGTAAAGTGTGTATCGTGTGTGCTCTGTGTCTTCTATTTTTTGGATTTCTGTCGTGATTTCTGCATTGAATTCTCGAAAGTGAACAGCCCTGCGTAGGACAGTAGCGAAAAGACAAGTGTTGTCTGAGTCTGGAAATGTTTGAGGGTTACTCAAGAATCATGATTTTCGTAATTGTCACATATCATTTATCCCTCACTTTCTACGTTATTTTATTGTTTTTTTTTTATTTTTATTGTGATCAGTGCCAACGGGTTCTCGTGTATGAGCAGCCTGGGTAGGACAGTAGTATAATGATAAGTATTGTCCGAGTCTAACAAATTTTGAAAATTATCCGAAAATCACATTTTTCGTTATTGTTGTCATTTTTCCATTGTTTCTACGTATTTCTTTCGCAGATTCTCATAAACATTCACTTACTTATTACTCCTGAATGGGTTAATATGTAGTTGGTGGAAGGGGCTCCGCTCTTATCCTACACTGTAGGTTTTTTTTTCAGGGTGGGTGTGGTGATTTTACTTCACACCAAAAGATGGGATGGTGTAAGGATTGGATATTCAATTGACTCACCCATCCAGTGCCCTTTGAGTCTGAAGGCATAGTTTGAAAAAACGATATCTTCTAGACTAAGAAGCGTTCTTAAACACCATTGTGGGTTACCGAAGTCCCTCCTACCCCTCCTTCTCTGCCCTCTAGCGCTGCGCTCAGTGTTGAATAAGCCTTTTTTCACCCGACTTTAATACTTTAGATAACTGACGTGTTTAGGGGACTCCACCATAGCACTATGTTCAATTTAGACTCCTCTTTTGACATAACGCTTTTTGTTAGAGCCAGTTTTCGAAAACTCACTCTGAATCACCATCGCTTAACGCAGATCTCGCAAAAACATAATTTTTAATTTTTTGTTGAAAAAGTCCCCTTTCCCTTACGAAACACAGAATTTATTGCTATATTAATGCACTGCTTTAGATTAGGAATGCCACTAAATAGAGTTCCGGTCCCCTTGCGGCAAAAGTTTCTTCCACACGATGGAGGATATGAAATCGTTTACTCGAAGCATATCAATTACCCAGATGATTACGATTGTGAAGTCAAATACTTGATGAATTGCTCTGGTGAGTGCTGCGAATATTATTCTTCTTGTTTTTCGTTTTTTAATATTTTCCTATTACTTTACCTATTTCTGTTTATTGCTTATTTTTCCAGCTTCAAGTCTTTCAACTCACCGAGAAGTTGCTTTTTTCAGGCGAATTCACCTATTATGTTGCACTCTTTTATGCAAATTCACTTACATTACGGTATATATCTGAAACCGGTTTGGAGTCGCACTATCTCTTCAGTGAAGAATTGAGTATCAAGGATATTGGTTATTTTCGGAATGCTGGTAAGTTGGTTGCAGTTTTCATTCGTAATCAGAATTCTATCGGTTATTTGCAGATGATGAGCTCTGCCTAGTTGTTGCCTTAAACAGCTCGAACATTAGTATTCATCCTCATTGTGCCGCTTTCCTTCGCTGGGGTGGAGCACGATTCCAGCTTATTCAGAAAGTTGCGTTCGAACAAGAGGTAGAGCAAAATACTTATAATCATCAGTCTTCTCGCAGATATCTTCATTATTCTCCCACTTCTCTTCTACGAATTTTGGACGTTGGCTCTCTACTTCTTGCCCAACTTGTTCACCTCCATCAGTCCTTCAGGGTATTCTTACCGAATTCAGATTTGTTGTCTTAAAGTCATCGCTGATGAGCAGAATATCAGCCAACTTGCGCCTACGCTTCATCACAAAATGTCTATCTGGCCTCACATTATATCTGTTGGTAGGACTTTAGTCATTTCACTGGTCGCTTTGAATTCAAATGAGCTTTCCGAAGTCATGAATTGCAGGTACTCATTTTGCTCGATGTTATCTATTTCACTTCCCTTCTCCCGAACAATATAAGGGCCACGATCCACGGGTACCGCTCAAAATAAAACTGACCGATGGGCTGAGTTAGTTGGATTTTTTTCTACGACGTATTCTTCGTATTTATTTATTATTACTCATATTGTTACTTGTAATGTGGGTCGTATTGTTGATATATAATGTAGATGGACATAGTTACGTTTTAGGCATTTAAGCAAGCAGAATTGCTCGTAGACCTTTTCGAGGCCGTCTCTTCATCATCTTGAAAGGAGTAAAGGCTCTTCAAAATGATGAAGAGAGGTAGTATCCATGTAGTGGATGTTTGCATATAAGGCCTCATCCTACTTGAACAGCACCTTTAAGTTCGAACGGCAAATTGGCATCAACTAGCAATCTTCAGCGAACCTTTTTGAGAAGAGATTTCGAAAAAGTTCGATACTTGATTGATGCCAACCTCTGGATCATTCCATCCAGTACTCTGCTGCTGGTGAGGAGTGGCTGTCGTTAACTAGGTTCACAGAACTGTATTTCAAGTAGCTATGCTTTCATAATCGCTTGAATATAAATCGATTACGATTTGTGACCATCATTTCCCAAGGAGGCACTGAATCACTGCAGGGTTTTAGTAAAGCTCATGGTATATCTCATGCCGGTTGAACAGTAACGAATTCTTGAACGGTGCTACTATCGTTTAGTTGTATGCACATTACGTCGCTAATCTTGAACAGAGCTATTGCTTTCTATGGTGTCCTGACAATCCGATATTGTCATTTCAGAGCCCTTTCGATATGGTGACGAGTTCGTTTATAGCTCCGCGAACCCAGATTCAGGATACACCGAGTCGAAAAAGTTGAAGATAGGTAAGTTTATTGTGAAAAATTTCTTCCTTAGTTTTCCTCCAAATAGCTTATTCACCTGCTGTCAATTAAAGTGTTTAAGAGTCAGTTTCTGTGACGTGCGTCGGCTTCCTCGAAAAATGTCGTGTTGTGTTGGTTGGTTTCTCTTTTGGCGGGATCATGTCCATATCTTTGACGGAGAGTCCTATCATGTGAGTCCTACTAATCGCGGTAAGGCTCAAGCGAAGTGTTTACNAAGCAAACGAATTTAACTCACGTTGGTGTTAATATCATTGGAATTATCTGGTTCAGAGATCCTTTAATGTATCCGTGCAGCGCACCTGTGCAGTTCATTGCTCCGTTGGAGCCCGACGATGATCCACGCATGCACTTGTGGTTCTTCGTAGCGTATAGGTAATTTAAGACGCTTATGTATCTTTGCTATAAATCAAGGTTTATATCATCCACTCTACCCACTTGCAATTCAGTTCAACAAAAGCTAAACCTTTGCAACTCTGCTTGTATGAAGTAATGTTCGGTGAGGATGAGTGCTTACCATTGTCTGAGCGTACTTGGTTGAAGCCTAGGATCGGAATCAAGCTAGTGGTTTGTCACAATTCTTTTATTTTCTGCACTTTGGTTCTTATTTTTTTAATGGAAGACAGTGTGTCTTCATCCCATTTGATGAAAGACCATTCCAGTCATTTCGAATGCTAAATGATTACGTTCCCTATCGCAAAATATGACCAAAAGAAAACTGCTCGATCCAGTGAAGGCATCACCATCAAGTAAATTATGACTGCTAAGACAACCCCGGCGAATGGTATTCTACGTCATCCCCATCATTCCCCGGGATTAGCACCATCTGACTGCAGCTGATATAACCCGTTCCAACCATTGATGTAGCACCTTCATGACAAGAAATCCTGTGATCACGCAGAATTGGGAAGCACAATAAGTCATCGATGTTTGAAAGAGTGGAACATTCTCCACAGGTTCTTCTGACCATTCTGATATTTGACGGAAAATAAAGTAATCTTCCGGACAGGAATGAAGAAGAGCTTCCCAATCGGTTTTTCGCGCCTCCACCGGCTTAACTTGCAGACTGTTATGAGGAAGCTTTTGCGGCGCACTCGAAGGATATAAGAGACTATGGCTGTGCAGCTCTTTAGCAAGATTAGCACGGCTTTCTCTGGATTTTTACTCAATCTCAAGATTTTCGGACCGCAGACTTTTTAACTACCTTTACGGCAGTCGTAACATGAAAGAAATTTATTGCTTTTTCAGATCCCCTTCCATAACACTACTCGCTGGATATCCCTACAAACTCTGGTACGTGAACGAGGTGAACTTCGAGGTCTCGAAGACTCCTCTCGAGACAGCTCTAGATTTGGTAAATTTCATTTTGAGTGGTCTCTCTAGCGGTCTACTTTCTAATTGAACTTAACTCTAGGTTCCGATAAGGATCGATCTGTGGTCTTCTTTTCTTACATAGCTAATGATCGAAGTGGTGGCAGTCTAAAGGTACTTCATTGTTCTTCCCAAGTGTTTTGTATTTTTTGGCTTTCTTGGCATTATCCAGCGCACAATTCAGGGTGGTCTTTTTGACCTCAATGCATACTTCTACAAACGTTTGATCGGTACAATTACACATGATGGAACCATCGCACAGCAGTGTGCGTTCATGTCTACGATTCAACCAATACCTATGCACTATAAAGAAGAAAACTTCTCATTACTGAAGGTACTCCGCTTCATTCTAATTATTTCTGATATTTTTTTTATTTGATAAGCAATTCTAGGATGTTGTTATCGATACCGCGTTGATTACACGTTTTATCTCCAATGTGAGCGATGCTGAGCAAATGTTTTACCCATCGGCACTAGAGGTAGATTGTTTCGAAACATTGCTGCTTGCTCTCTGCCACACTAACCCTTGGTGCTGAGTGTGAAGAGAGCACTCTCAGTTATACAGACATCTTGAGGCACAACTCTGATGAATGATTAAGATTGCGGTTGTCCACGTTGCTGGATCAAAGAAGTGCTATCAACTATCACTCCCTAGCCTTCCTGATCAGGTATTATGAGTTTTTTTGGCCAGTCGTTCTCATTTGTTTGTTTTTAGTAGAAATTGTTTTTCAGTTGCTATCGACGATTTGTGCCGATCTAGAAATGCACATGGCTGATCCTTCTTCTGCGTCAGCGTGGCTATCCGCCCTCGGTTTCTTCAAAAATGACCCCATTTCGAGACTATCCGATAAATGTGATGATGTTAGCGGCAATTTTTCCTATTTTTTCTTCCTTGGTTTTCAAGTGGTCCACACATTATTTCTTCAGCGTGCTGTTTTGTATTCGGTATTGAGTACGCTCCTGAGTCATGAGCGAGCCGGAGCAATTGTACACTATATCAGACATACTGACTCCGTTCAGTCACGGCATTTGATTGCTGCTTGGATTTGGGAAGAGATTGACAAAGCCAGCAAGAAGCTGCACGAAACAAGTCAGTGCCTAACATCTTTTTAATTGTTATACGTCCAATAATGAGTTGGTTCCATTCAGCCGACCCTTTGTTTGCAAGATTTTCTGGTCCTTTGAATCCTGCTGGTCAAAAAGCTTTGGCTCATGTCTATGACGTGTTCGTTGGTGGCGTACAAATTTTACGCGAGTTGGTGTCTTCCGTAGAGCGAGAGGAGGACGAAACAAGTGGGTTTCAAAAAGTTGCTTCAACACTCCACGTGGTGGTAAACGTGGTGGTTTTTAGAAGAATATGTGACAACTCTGGAGGCTCGTCGTTTCGCAACGGAGAGCCTTCGCTCGTATACAGCAGTCATTCATCGACTTATATCATGCCGTATTCTTCCTGTTTCTGAGGATAGGGAAGTCCGTCTAGCTATGGGGACTTTGCTAAGTGATCGCAGAGCAAAATCCTTGGGGTGAGAACAGGATTCTAATAGCTGATAGCTTATGTCATAGTTTGTAATGCTTTCTTGCAGTCAGCTCAATATTGATAAACTCGTTTCCCGTATGCGACGGAAGTGCCCTGCTGAGCCCTTTTGGCACGCTGAAGGTCCTCAGTGGTATCCACCAGCATTACTGGTTCGTTCTTCTGACACAGCGATTTCTATAGATTTCGATTAGCCTCGTTGTTTTAGAATCTGCTTTCTCTCGTTCTTGTTCTGAATATCCCTACCAAGTGGAAAGGACAACTTCTGACTTTCTACTTACTGGATTACGCTAGTTGTAAAGTACCACGCAATGGCTGTTCTGAAACGGTAAACGTTTGTTCAACCTCATTGTGTATATTAGGCAAAGCGTTAGAATGTTTCAGAGTGGATCTGTTGTCGAAACAGTCAAGAAACAAATGCATGGTATCTTAGGTATGACGAAGTCTGAAATTCAGAACGTTTACGACTTGTGGTGTGCTGATGGAGGACAGGTCGTTTTTTTTTTGATGTTAAGTTCAATTTTATCGATGAGAACATTGATTGCTATATTCTTTGCAAATGGCAGCACAATTCCTTCATATAGTATGACATGTCCTAAACACCTTGAATAGTCTTCCCTTAGGGGTAGTGTGTACGATATTGTCGGCTATTTAGGGAATCAAGCAAGAAGAGTCTTTCGATAACCCCTCATCTGATCAGCAGGTACCTCTCGATGCTGAAATCCGGAGGCTGTTGGACATTCCTCGTTCACTAAGTAGCACTGAAGAGAATTCACTCAAAGGTGTCCTATGCTTGCTATCCTATTCACTCACTAACTCTATCTTCACGTTCAGCACTACTAAAGTCGGTGCCATTCGGAGAATTCATTTGGAATAGCTATCTCGCTAAACATCGTCGGTTCGATGAAGTAAAAGAGGTGAGCACACACGGTATCATGTAATCACCTCATTGTTGTGTCGTTTCAGCTGCCTGTCCCCTCGGATGCTGCTCGCAACGATGCTGTTTTGGAATATCTGCAATTGTTACCTATAGTGAGAACCCTTCGTCAGAGCATAGCATATTCAGCGAAACGACCGTCTTGGCCAAGCGATATTAAAGAGGCCATAGAGAAGTTTGGTACGCTGTTGCCTTATCATTCATTTATCTTTTGGTGCGCTCACCCATTTACCTTCTACTAGAACTGTAGTGGCTCTGAAAACCTACATATTTGGCTATGCACTAATTTTTAATGGCCTACTGTGCCAATGTACCATTAAGCCGAACCCTTAGAGGCAGACGTCTAGGTTGGGGCTGACTGCAGTCGTTCCTGTATTTGATCCCTGGGGAGTAAACGTAGCACTCGGATCGGTACTCCCCACCTGTGAAAATTACGATCCAATCATTCCAGAGAAAGAAAAGACCTTTTCACCACCATCATGTGAAAGCGCAACAATTTTCAATCGAGGAAAAACTCCAGTTCGATTGTTGAGAAGGTCCGATTTCTATCACGATCGATCGTTATGTTTCCATCCTCTTGGACATTGTTCTTCTAGACAATCAAATGCCGATGCTCTGATATCTCGGAAGCGGCCAGCAGTCCCTGTTCTTCAGCAGTTGGATACCAATCTTTCCCAGCTTTCAACTTTGGTTTGTGCCTTTCATAGTTCATAACCTTACATTTTCCATTCCTTTTTTACATTCTCAGTTTCGAATTGACTTCATACATGGTTTGATTATAATTGTTTTATTTAATAGAGAATTAGGTTTTGTAGGATATTTTGCTAGTGATTCGCTACAAAGCTTTGAGAACTGCTGAACAAAACGAAATCATGTTTCACAATAAAAGCATTTCAGTCGGATAGATCGCCGCTTAGTGCTAAACGTGCAAACATGGAACTCAGTGAAGAAGATGTAAATATGCCCGAGTGCGTTTTCCTCACTCGAAATGACATTTTCCATGCCTGCGAAGAGTGGGGTTTTTTAGGGACGTACCGATCAATACTTTAAACAACATAGCGGACATTTTACGGACACCGAAAGCGCGCGCTTGTGCAGCGGCACATGCAGAATCTCAACGAAAATGGGCAGACAAGACACCAGAAGGTGAAATTGAACGTCCTGCTCCCAGAAGCATTCTGAAATCTGGGAGAACTGGTAAGATACTCATTGGATAATAGTTTTCCTTAATATGATGTGCCTTGCTATGATGCGAGAACGCCTAACCCATGCGTAAAAATCTGTCAGCTGATTGTACCATTTCAGATCGTAATACTCAGCCTCGCAATCGACTACAGTTCAATCTTCCTTCTTCTCTCTCATCGTCTTCTGAACAGCACACAATTTCGGAGGCTTCCAGTCCCGAGCATATAGAAAAAATGACTCAGGTACGCCATGAATTTTCCCAAGCATGGGTGGTTTTCATATCCTTTGTGTAGAATTAGTTCAACTTTTTCAGCCAAATTTCGACGAATCTTTCGAGTACGGGGAGGATACGACTAACACAGAGGGAGATGATTCAGTTGAAGTACAAGACGAGCCGTTTGAACCTTTAATCAGTCCCGATCTTGAACAAGATTTGCTGCCAAAGGAAGGGCCTTTGTACAGCAGCCCTGTATCCCAAGATGATGTTGTACTAGAGCGTTCTATGGAAGTGCAAGATGAAGAGGACGACTGGGAATCGAATGCAAATGCAGCTGAACCTCCACCTTTGGTTGAAGAAGAACAGGGTGAAGACCACTACGAAGTTGGGATTGCAGAGCGATCCGACATCGGGAAACTTGCACACGAAGGAGGCCTTCGTTCGGCTGAATATTTTGAACAAGACGAAGCCGGAACAAGCGGAGTCAAAGCGATAGCCAATCTTAAAAGCAGCGTGGAATTGGAAGATGAAGATGCTATGGAAACCGAGGATCTAGAACTTGAGAATAGTGTGGAACTTCAAGAAGAATGCCAGGAAGTGGTTGATGTCGTCCGTGTCACACGGTGAGCATTTTCCTTCCTTCATTCAATAATGTTATAGAAGAAGGTAAATTCCAATTCGGGTGAATAACGTAAGTTGGCTATTTGATTTCTGATATTGGGTGGAGAAAAAGAGGGATATGGGAGTAATTCAGGAATGAGAGAGGCAGCAAAAACTCCACTAGTTCTGTGATTGTTTTCTGCCTGATTCATTTGTTCCTTGATACACATATTTTAAACGTAACGTTGTTTGAAACGATTAAAAACGAAATCTATGTAGTTTTCAAATCAGGTCGAAAACTGTCGTGAACACAACGGTCAGCCCTCCTTCCATCTCGCCGTCTCCTCCTGTTCCTGGCGCTGAATCCGGTGGTGGAAATGCAAATGGCGAGCACGTCACGGTCAAGACGTATTCGGCGATGAATGTGATAGAAACTGCAGTTGAAAAACAGCTGGACGTTGATGAACCTAATCATGATGCTATTGCATGTGAAGAGCAATGTTCAATTGAGACACAGTCCGATGACTCAGATTCTGATGACATTGGAAGGCCGCACATTAAGCAAACCGTAATTGAGACGCTTTCAAACGTGTATGAGGTTTGTCATTCTAAGAGGTTTTGCTCTTTGACTCGGATTCAAAAGAGAATTTAGGTAGCTCATGAGGTGCAAGATGACCAAGAGGGCGTCAATAATGTCACATTCACAATTCCTGCTGAAATTGGGATTGCAACCGGCGATTTTGTTTCCTTGTGTTCGGAAAGGTATTTCGTATTCTTTTTCTTTCCGTCTGTTAGCATTTGAATGCAAATCTTGTTCAATACACTGAAAGACTAGCTTATGTTGAAGTCACTGCTTTCACTTTGTCTTTTGTCCTCCAAACGTGAATGGTATCACTTCATCAGGCTAAAGTATGAAACTATCAGTTATCTGAGCGATATTGATTGGGAATCTGGTCTCCGGGTTGTACATGTGGTCACTTTGGTGTGGACTCTCTGTTATTTCTTTGAAATTATGTAGTATACCTCCAAGACCACGGCTGCGTTTACTTGAAAATTCCCTCCACTCAGTACTCTGATCTCTGATTCATTTCCAAACAGTCCAGTCACTCATTGTCATCTAGCTCTTGAAAACCATTAGAAGTTCCCAAAAAAAGTCAAGTCAAGCCGAAATCTTTATTAGTAATTTGATTTCCGCTCATGTGTGAGCTGTAGTTTGACAAATTTTGTAATGTGCTGATTTCACTTCACAGACTAAACCATGAAAAACTACATTACACGCTTTTTGCGGAGATGAGGACGTATTTCATACGGGGTTGCTTCTGAGGGTAGGTAGGGCTAGCTTGGAGGAAAAAAGAGAGCAAAAATTTGTTCATCGAAAACTTTAACCTGCTGACCTATCTCGAATTCTTTGGTGCGCAACCGTGAAAGTTTGGTCGTTAAAACTATCGCTCTGCAACTTAATCCTGTGTCATGCGTCACATGTTAATGTATTTATTTTTATAATTGCTTAATCTTGCACTTTGTCGCATACATTTATTTTTAGACGGCTGTTATATTCCAGTGTCACAACCGTGCGCGAGAATTCCACCGACGAAGTATCCAATGTGAAACTTGTGGACTATTCTTTTACTAGTGATTCCACTTTCGACCTCTCTCATACTCCCAGAAAACATCAAAAGGTTTGTTGTCTGAGTGATTATTGTTGTTATCTCAGTGCTTCTCCACTTAACACCCATTTCAGGCCGCAGACTCTTCCACTCATGTCAGCCATATTCGTGAAGTTCTTGAATTTGATGGTGTAAGTTTTTTTTTTACTTACGTTACTTGCTTACATCTGAACAGTGCACCTCAACCTCTACATAATGTTTGCTTATTCAGGAACTGGTTCCAATGCTCGATGCTGATCAATTGCGGCAACCTTCTACTGTTGAAGAAAGTTCTTCAGAAACTCAAAGCAGTCCGCGGTTGCCCAGGTTCTTTTTCTGCGTCTCTTATTATTGTGAGATGTGCTATAATGGTTTTGATTTTTGCAGTCCTACCGAGTTCGGAGACGGAAACGATTTACAAGAAGTGCCACTTCCATCTGAACCTACTGCATTGGGTGTCATACCTGAGGAAACATCTGGACCTACAGCCTTAAGTGTCACGCCTGAGGAAATATCTGAACCTACAACCTTGGGTGTCATACCTGAGGAAACATTTGAACCTACAGCAATGGAAGTCATAACTGAGGAAATATTTGAACCTACAGCATTGGAAGTCATACCTGAGGAAACAGGTGAGTTTCAACGAAATCTTGACTTATTAAGCAAAATGAACGAAATCGGCTTGCCTGTGGTCTGCGCACGATATGAGTTAATCTATCAGAAATGGTTGCATTTATATGGTGAGCACCATTCAGAAAAGGCTGCCACAACACCTCCGTTGTCTCCTCAACAGGCACAGTCTGAACTTCCCACTTCGACCCGTAAAAGAATTCGTAGTTCAGCTAAAAAGGTCTCATGTTTTGATTTATACATTTCTGTTCTGTGTTTTTATGAGCGGCGAATTTCAGGTAGCTCCAGCTACACCAACGAGGCGTTCACAACGACTTCGTCACAGATCGCTTAGTATTGAAGGCGAAGGCTCGGAAAGAGGGGTTGATCAAGAAAGCGACATTACCAGTCTAACCTCAGGGTATGTTTCAGAAAATCTTTTGTAAAACACCGACGCCCCTTAAACTTAGTTCAAAATTTTCAGGCGCTCTGGAAAATTGAGTGATTCCGTGGAAGAAACTGAGTCAAAGGAAGTGCAGAAAAGTCCCAGGTTCAAACGTTCACAAGTCCTTTATTTTACTGCTAAATTTTTCAATATGGAATTCTTTCAGCCGTGCAGCCCGAAGCCGTAAAGTATCCACGAGCAGTTCTGAAGCATCATCAAATATATCAAGAACCCCTACACGGTTTGCTTGCCTTTGCTTGTTTTTAAGGATTTAAGATCACGTTCATCTTGCTAGGCGGACACCGACTCGCTCTGCGACGAAGTCGAAGCAAGTGGATGTGGAAACGGAGGGCGCGAAAGGTCGAAAAACCCCTAGCAAAGCCTCGAAGGCACTGAATGGTGAGGAGCGCACAAATTACTTTCGGATGTTTAGCAAATCTTATTTTTTAGAAAAATTCACTGTCGCAAAGCCACTCGGGGGCATCGACGCAGGCGCTCTATTCGATGTGAGTTTCTTTCTTCGTTCCTCGATTATAAAAGCTCTACTAATTTATTGTTATTCAGATGTGCATGGAGGGTACGAGCCGTCGTCGTAGAACTTTGTCAGGTATTGTAATGGCTTTACGAATATTATTTCTGGAATTGACATTGCTGTTAGCCTAGTTCTTTTTGAACTTTAAAACTTAAACGGATTCCTAGATTCTGAGATTCCTGAAGTGAAGGCGAAACGATCTAGGACACACAATGTTTTGGATGCCATTGCTGAGGCGGGAGATGAGTCAGGTAATGGATTTGGTTATGGAGAAGAGTGCGTACCAAATTTGTTATTGTTAGTTTTATATCTTCTAGGATCAGTGAAAGATGACAGGAAGCAAACTAAACCCAAAAGTGTAATTGATGTTCCAAAGGTGTGTCAAGTAAAGTTTTCGTTTTCGGTTCTTTCCTTTCCAACATCTTTCGAATGCACTTTAAATTGATACTTCCTGAACTTGAATGAACTATTAGGTTAATGCATAATTATTGCGGATTTTTTTCCAGCAAATTTTACTGAAAGAAACTATAGAAATACTGAGCAAAGACATATTCAAATAATTACTCCGGAACTTATTCACCATCTACGTCAAGCACTGCTTCCCATTGATTAGTTAGTCGGATCCCAAAAGCGAAGAAGTTTTGATCCTTACGGGTGATCCATGCCTTGACTTCGGCCATCAGGTCATCCAAATCGACGGAAATTCTATTCCCTAGCCATTTTTTCCAACGAACGGTTGACGAGATTATCCATGAAAGTTCCTGCTGGTGAATATGGCAGATTTAGGGGCAGATCCCATTTCTTGGTTGGCTCTGGCTGACTGTTCGATCGCCGAAAAGTTACTGAGATCGCGGAATGACTGTGGCACCTTCCAATCTTTCTCGAAGAAGTTAAGCCTATTTTCGCGAATATGCGGATGGTTCTTTGAGTATATTTTTGTAGAGGAAATCAAGTAGATCATTTCTGGAAAAAACCCGAACTCAATATTCAAATTCTATCGAGAGAAAAAAAAACCGCGAAAAAATCCGCAATAATTATGCATCAACCTAATATTAATGTGACCAACTGCTTCGTTCTAGGGTCCATCCTCCGAGAGCGTACCCACGTCTGGTCACCGAAGACGGGCAGCCAGTGTTACACCATCTCCCTCAAGGACTAGGCCGCACAGAGGTTGTGAAGTGGATCATTAAATCATCTTTAGTATAGAGCATTGTTTGCATATCAACTGTTTTTTAGAACCGAGATCTCCATCCAGGAAACTCTCTACGACCAGCCTGGACCAGCCATCATCGAGCAAGGCTAAATCCCCTGCAAGGTTGGTTGCCCAATCGTTGATGCTTGAATAAATGGTCGAATCGCATCGCGAGTTTTCTAGACGTACTCCTACTCGCTCTGTGTCCAAATCGAAGCTCATGGAGGTAGAACAGGAGAGCACAGATCGTAAAGGCACCCGATCTAAAGCTGTAAAAAAGCTGAGCGGTAAGCAACAAACCCTCGAATATGTATTTCTGTGTGTGGTAATATTGTTGATTCTAGAGAAATTTACTGTTTCAAAGCCACTGGGTGAATTAGATGCTCGTACCTTGTTTGATGTGAGGTTTTCATGAGTTTTCTTTTATTGTTCCGTGATTTCGTGCCTATTCCATTTGTTTAGATGACAATGGCAGAGACAAGCACTCGTCATAGAACCTTATCAGGTACGTATGCTAGCGGTAGGGGTGATTGGATACGATTTGTTCGAAAAATGCATCATTTTGCTTAAATCCTCTATCGGGTTCCTGCAATTCTAGCGCTTTTTCAGATTCTGAAGCACCTGATCTGGATGAACAGAAATCAAGAGAGGTAGGCGCCACTATGGAAGCTGGAGATGAATTAGGTGGGTGATATGATGGAAGGTTCGCGTAATTTCCCTACCGAAATTATTGTGAAATGTGTTTACTTTTCCAGAGTCGGTCACTTCTCGAAGTAGCGAAGGCAGGGATGGTGGCAGGAATGAGGAGGTATGATGTCTTTTTCTTACATTCTTTTTTCTTCTTTTGTTCTTTTTTTCATATAGTTTTTGGAGTATTTGGTTAGCGTTTTTGTCCCCGTGAGGATGTCAACGAATGTTTGGTCCTCTAAAATAAGACCATACATTCGTTGACCTCTTTCATCGCATCCTCTTTCTAGCCCTCTACTACTGTGGTAATGCAATCGCCCAGTCGCCAGCGACGCGCGGCAAGTGCTACTCCTTCAAAGACGAGGGCACTCAAAGGCAACGGTAAATATCCATATAATATATTGGCGTATAAAGAGATCAGAGGAGTTTGTGAGATTTAGCAACGCTGGATTATCTATCCATTTAACCCTCTGATTTTTCAGATCCTCAAACCCAAGCAACTTCGAATTCACCTAGCCGCCGAGGGCGATCAAGTAAGAGCCAGGCATCTCAAAAGTAGGCATTTAATTTCGTGTTCATTGATTTGACCTAGTGTTTTGTGTACATTTACAGTTTTACTTTTATGTTTCACCGTGTTTTGCTCTCGTTGAGAATCATCAATTCAAAGTTTTATCGTTCAGCACTGATTGAGTGAATGTTTTCACTGTTACTAAGTATTCGTTATGTGTTGCATTGTAATTCCGTAATTTATCACATAATAAAGCATGTTTACATACAAACTTTAGTCATCCTATTTTCATAGGTGCAGTAACAACAACAGTAACAAGTTCAATGTCATAACAATATCGAAGACCGGATTTCCAAGAGATCTATAGCAAAATACGAACGTGATTTTATATTTTACTCTTTCGTCACCATTTCCCTTATATCACCTTGTTCATAAAAAGCCCATCCATTTGCTGAATCGGCCAACCGTAATACCTTAGCCATATCCTCTTTCTTCTGTACGTTCAATGGTACAAAACTGACTAAGTCAAAGCTTGTGATAACGTCACAAATAGCGGCGTTAAGGCCATGATAACGCTCCAAGCCGGGAACTTCCTGTAAATAGTGAAATCTTGTAGGTTACTTAGAATTACCCTTTGAAATACAAATAACTTACGTTCAACAGCTCTAGAAGGCGATTGACATCCGGTAAGTGAGTGAAGTAGTCGAGACTATACGGGGCGTCATCGTCAAAAAGATCGATTTTAGAAAGTATGTTTACTTGCGGCATTTCCATTGTCACCATTGTTGCTGAATATGATGAGTATTTGATCCGAAACAAGAGTACTGCTTATGTATCGGACAATAACGCAACCGGATTTTACAATCGGTTGTTAGGTGAGTAAAAAGCAAGTAACCCTGCAACAGTAAATGGTTCTGTTTGAAAGAAAGCAGTCTGATCAACCGAACAACATGTGTGTTTATGGAATTGTATTCCTTGTTTATTTTGCATTCTTGCCAAAAACACGCAAGAATTCGGGAAAATCGTGGACTTAAGAGGGACTAGAACACTTATATTTGGGAAGCCGCTGAAAACAAACTGCCCATACTAGTTACCCACATTCCTCTCTCATAAAGCTTAACCTCTGGAACAGACAACAAGTTTAGATGTAAAGGATCTAGTACTTGGTAAAGGAGAGAAGTAGAAAAGTTAAATTATTAGAAATGAAGCATGTAGAGCAAAATCGATATTGAAATAGAACACCACTTTGAGAGCTCACCTAGCGTTGACATCACGACTGAAATGAATTTTGCGGGATCAGAACAATATAGAGAATCAACCAGGTGAAGGGCACAGAGTCGAACTCCCGTCTTTTCAAGTTCACGAATCAGCTAAATAGCAAGTCGGGAGATACTTATCTAATAGGAACAAACAAGAAAATAAATAAAGGAAACTCACACCCCATAGTTCTCCTTCGCTTTTGTATAATTCAAGTTGACCGGGGCAGTCAATGATGATGTATTTGTCCTTATTCTCAAGAATCTTCTGCAATAACCATTGCCGATTTCGGCACAGTGTGCTCATGCAGTACTTTAACGCTCCATTTGGGCCCAAATCTAAAGGATCGGAATGAAATGATTCAGGTTCAGCAGAAGAAAGTAAGCAGTAGTTTGATTTTTGTTAGTTGCTTTGGGCAGAGTTGCATCAGGGCCTGCTTCCAGTCATTTAAGGACACAAATACCGTCCCGTGTATCAGCGAGTGAAGCAATATTTGCCTTGTAAGCTACTCGCAGATTACGGTTCAGGCTTTGCCACATAGCCCACAGTCTTCCACTACTTATCGCCCAAATTCTGCTTCAACTTTTCACGGGAAACCTGTTGGAATGCAATGCACCCATGTTGCGGAAAACCAGCAAGATGTGTCGCCGCATGAGCAGGGAGATCTAGATGAGATTTGGGCGCTTTCAGAGTTTAACGACGTGCATTGTTTCAACCGACTGTCCGACTGGCCGACCACGTGGTCGACGGCCGAGTCGGTCAGCCGGTTAGAACAGTACACGTTGTTGAAATCTGAAAGCACCCTTTGTGGTCCTTCCTGCTTTATCATAAATCTCAGAAACTTCAAATCTTCGCAAGTAAGAGAGCATGCAGTCAAGGTCAGCAGGCGCTGTGAAAAGGACTGAACGGATCTTAAAAGTGCAGAAGGGAATCTGTAGTTTTGAGCTCCGTCAACGAACGAAGATCAAGGGTGCCGTTGCTTACGACAAGGAATCGAAGATCAGGGAGGCCGGACAGGTCATGCCATTTCGTGATGACTGCTGGAGCGGGCCAGCTACTGCTCGGATTCTTCGGCAAGTCAAACGAAGACAGGACGGCCGACAGTGCGATGGTCAGATTCCTTCACCAAAGGAATGCGTCTCGGGTCCCTCCATCGGAGGTGATCCACTGGACTAGATTAGCTAGAGAAAAGGACGAGTCAAGGCGTTACTGGCGCCCGCTCGAGGAAACCGATGATGGACGGGACGACAGGTGAAACAGTTGATTCACGTAAAATGTAGTCCCATATACAAAACGAATAGAAACGCACTCAGCCTTTCCATAACGTCTTCCACCGTTATGAGTTCCTTGATGTCATATGTAGCAGTATATTGCACAAAATCGTTGGCTGGATCTAAGTTAATGGTGATATGTGGACGATTGATCTGTTCGAAAACATCCACTAGCCCTGCACAAAATGTGGATTTTCCGGCACCCGGAGCTCCAATGACAAGAACGCCATACATGCTGAAAAACAAATATTTTCCAAAAATATGAAACTGCTCCAACTCGTATACAGAAACGAAAATTCAGTAAGGGAACCCGGTTCCCACAGTAAGCTTATGATGGCACAAAATGTAATAGATGTAGAACTTCACGGGCATTTGTGTAACATCGCAACTAGACGTTAGTATCGTCACAGAAACGAAAATTCAGAACGAGAACACGATTACTACAGTAACCAGCGGTTAGCTAAAATGCTGTGAACGTGAAGCTCCACGGACAAAACATTTCCTTTCACGCGTAACTCTATTTGATTGCACAAATACTCAACCCGTTCGTGAACGAGTCGCCATCCTGGAGTCTCGTCTTATAAGCTCAGACAGGCTCTGCGGATTAGAACTTGTTCCCAAAGCTTCCTGTGTGCTATGATTCCACGTAAACGCGGATAACAACATAGAAACTGAGAAAACCAAGAAATTTTAATGGTATTTAAACTAGAACATAAAGGAACTGCTTATGCTTTGCCACTGAACCGTTGGGAAACCGTGGACATTTTCTGAGGTCCCAATCAGAGAATCATTCCTGATGCAACTTGGAAACATTTCACCTTAGGCCAGAAGAAGCCTATCTTCAAATCTTACTGAAAAAACCGGTAAAATAAACAGCTATTGCGTAAAGTATAATACGTTGACTGCAATCACACATAACACAACTAGCTGGTCGCTTCCGTTTTCGTTACGTTTCAGCTTGGCTTTCAGGAGATCTTCCGACTACGGGTTTTTGTGTTGCCTTTTGTTTGTGACTGAAGTAACCTAACTTTGGGCGCTGCCGTGCTTGGGAACGGAGACACCCGGGCTGAGCTTGTCTTCCACTTTTCTGCCCCTCTCGCTGAACTAGTTTTGTACACATGTCTCTGAAGAAGACTCCTGTGCTCGGCATAATTTCGGTTCAGTAATTATCTTTGGTATTGCTGATTATTGGCCATTATTAGCAGTATTTGAGCCATCATTGGTTGGTACGTTTGGTTCATTAGTAATGTAATATAAGGTGTCGTGTGATTGCGGTACTGCTGTCTCAACTATTTCACGTTTGGCTAAATAATAATTCAAGATAGAATTAATTCTTTCTGAAACACATGGCAAAAACCTCGCTGGGATCAAGGGTGCCATCAAGGAACACCGTATAGGTGAGGAGTGGGTGTATCACCTGCATCACCTGTTGTCCCGTTGATCATCGATTTCCTCGTGCTGGCGCCAGTAACTTCTCCATTCGTCCCCAAAGTTGTCCAATGGATCGTCCTCGCTTCAAGGGCACGAGGCTGAACAATCCTTTCGTTCAGAGCTTTCGTGAAGAAGTCTGACCATCGCGTTTGCAGCAGTCTTAGTGTTCACTTGAAGTCTCGAGGTATGCAGTCAGTACCGCCCTGGTCCAACGGTCACCACTACATCGCATAACGTCTCCGGCCCACCTGATCTTCGATTTCTTGGCGTAATCAACTGCATCCCTGATCTTCGTTCGGTGACGGAGCTCGGAACTCCGGATTCCCTTCAGCACTTGCGTGTATAGGGAAATTCCGAGCATCGCCCTTTCCACAGCGCGTTGAATGACTCTAACTGAATGCTCATCCTACTTTCGTAGTGTTCAAGTCTCTGAAGCGCACGTCGAAGCAAGAAGGACAGTAGTGTCGAAGGTGAGCGCGGAGCCGAATGTTCTACGTCTTTTTCTCTTCTTCACTACTCCCTCGATGCTCTTAAACCCTCCCCTTGCTGCGCGTTTCCTTCTGCTCAGAGCTAGGTCGTTCATCATGTTGACTTCCCGACCCAGATAAACATAGCTAGAGCATTCCGATAATTTCGTTCCGGTTGAAATACATGGAAAGGTGGGTAACGCGTTTGTTTCTCCCGTCATTCCTCTTCGGTGGTTTCCGTTAGGGACAGAAGTTTGAAATGGAATGGTTGCTTCACTTTTTTTTGCAAATGAAACGGGAATGTCTCTTCTGGTTTGTCAGTTTGCTGTTTTTTTTTGTTTTTTTTCTTGAAACAGTGGGTGGCCTTGACACTTCAGCGAACGTTTCTTATCTTGCTACTTTCGCTTGCTGTTGTGCCACTTCATATTTTAATGCTTTGAAAACTTGTATTTTAGGTAATCTAACATTATGAATCGAGAGATATGATTTTTTTTGAAGCGAATTAATTATAATAATTCCTCGTCTCGTATTTTTGGTTTGTTTGCGCTATTTGGCTTTTATCACTTTTGATTGTCAAACAAATGGAATTTTAGGATGGAAAAAGGCCGATCTGCAACGTAAAATGTCCTTAAATCGTTATATGCATCCTCGTAACCCGTACAAGGACAAGCCTCCAGATTTCAATGATTTGGCCACTCGGTTTGCCGATTTCCGTGCACATTGTACGTTAGGAAGTAATGGCAGGGTAAGCTTTCAGGAAGCCTCAAAATCTTTTTCTTAATATACGGATCTTGGTATTAGCGATTTCATATTTGCTGTCTTGCCATATCGTGCCATTCTGCCTTGACTTCAGGTATTTGTTAATTTTCAAGAAGACGGAGCTGTTCGTTCGCTCGCCAAGGCTTTACTCAAAAAGGATTTTGATCTCGAGGTGAGCCTCATGTTTACTTCCAATCATTAATGTTCCTCACCATATTTTTCTTTTAGATTGAGCTTCCACATGGCTGTTTGGTGCCTCGTGTTCCTCAACGCTTAAATTATATACTTTTTATTGAAGATTTGTTAAAACTCAACCATATTGAAGACGATATTGTTGGTATTGACATTGGTCAGTGTACTTTCGCTATTGTTTTTAATACATTCTTAGACTTTTTAAAGTTTATGCTTTGGTTTTTATGGTATTTTCCTTTTCTGAAGTGAAGAAGTGTGGTATAGTTTACGGATCGTACTAAAGTCTGCCGATCCG
Organism: Haemonchus placei; assembly: GCA_900617895.1. Taxonomy (NCBI): domain Eukaryota; kingdom Metazoa; phylum Nematoda; class Chromadorea; order Rhabditida; family Trichostrongylidae; genus Haemonchus; species Haemonchus placei. The sequence continues at coordinate 16,147 of UZAF01016390.1, read as the reverse complement.
TTTTTTGTAGCTTCCAGGTGTGCTAATAATTTTAACCTGGTGATGGCTTTAGGTACTGGTGCGTCTTGTGTTTATGCATTGTTGGGTGCACGTTGGGCTGGATGGAAATTCATAGCAACTGAAGCAAATGATGAAGCCGCTAATACAGCCAACGGCAATGTCGTTCGTAATCAGCTCAGTCATCTCGTTCGGGTTGTACATGTCAATGAACACTCTCAAACACTAATCAAGGTGAGTTACCTTATTTGGGATACTTCTTTCCATTTTTGGCTGATTTAACTAGTTTTCTGCTGTTGCCTCGTTCTTTTTTTTGCGGTCAGTGGCTTCGAACTAAATTCTCATAGATGTTCGTAGAATAAAAGATTACCAAAACCGTTGTAGATGGACGTAGCATGAGATTAGTCATACATACGTAATTTATTAGTCGTCTCTGGCCGTTTATTGCCATCTATTCCAGGATTTGACTCGACAGTTCAGCGATTTACAATTCTCGTTCTGTATGTGTAATCCTCCATTTTTTGAATCGTGCGAAACTGATAAGGTTTTTATTTTTATTGATCCTTATTTTGTATATGTATGCTATGGCATTCTGCTAACTCGTCTTAGAGGTTCTCTGTCGATACAGCTTCCGGTGCCATGCTGAATGAATGCGCAGTCGATTCTTCTGAAGCAGAACGAGCTCCTCCCCGATCTGCAACAGTAGCACGCCGAGGAGAACTTGAAGTTGAGGTCAGCTGTCTCAGGGATAAGCAGCAAGTTTGGAAAAAAGTCAGTAAATCAGTCAGTCTTCGTATCAGTTTCCCAGAAGATGCGCAGTACACTTGCGCTGAAACTCTGAGTCGTTCCTGCTATACCGCGGAAATTCTCATTTGTTTTTGCGAGTCTTTTGTCATATTCCCACTTAACTGTTTCCCTGCATGGAGACAAAGTACAATGAAGCTAGTAAAGTGGCAATAGTACTAAAAATTATCTTATTTCCAAGACGCTTGCAATTATGCATGCCATTTGAAATGAAGGTTTGAAGTTAGGTTTCACATTTCTTGTTCCAATTATAGTCATAATTCCATTCAGGGTGGTGAAGTGGCTTTTGTTGGACGCCTTATAGATGACAGTGTTCTTCTTCAGACTCAAGTCAGGTGAACATAATTAAATGTTAGTTTTTATTCGACTACTCCTCAATCGGCTTCTTTTAAAACTGTTGGATCAAATATTTGTGGAGAATCTCATATTTTACAATCGAAATCTCTTCGTGACATCTGATCATGCTGGGAAAATGAAGATGCAGAGCGTTCGGTTGCAATGATCGTCTTCGCGATTGCGCTGCGGCTTTGCTCAACGTAAATGTTTTGGGAGCGCTATTTGATCTCAGAGTCAAAGGATATATAAATAGTTTCATTTTAAATGTTCTCATCTATCAAATAGCACTTTTCTACCTTTCTTACGTTTGCTTTCAGCATTTATACAACTATGCTCGGTAAGAAGAGTAGTGTCAATGCGCTATGTCGTCGGCTCTCTAGAATAGATGGTGTGCGATATACAGTGTCGACATTGTCCCAAGGCAGAACACAACGATGGGTTTTAGCGTGGACATTTTTGGCTAAGATTCAGCTGGAGAACGTAAGTCGATTTCTTCGGTTCTCGTTCATATTTCTAATCTTTCACAGACTTTGCAGAAAAGTTGTGCATCTCTTTACCTCATATGCCCGACTGATATCAAAACATCCCCTCTTCTTTGGGTACGCTCGCACCTAGAACGCCTCGAAGTGGAAACGGAACGAGAGAGTGTAGACATGGTATTGTTTGTTCCAAGCTTAAGTGTAAACCAAAGTATTGTTGGTGTATAACTACGAAACTGTTCATTTCAGCTTACTTGCTCTGCTCGTAGAGTTACCTGGACAAACCAACGTTCAAAAAGGAGGGCAGAAGCTAAATTGAAACCTCCCGAGGCAAAGAGAAGCAGGTAGGCATTTTTTAAGTTGACATTTTGCTCTCCCTTTAGCTGTACCGCAGTCAGTCGACCTTGAATATGCACAATTAGCAGATACTATTGAAGGAATACGGTTTTGTCGCTCTTTCGCTCCTTGTTGAAGTCCTCATAGGAAGCTGGTGGCTGAATGCAGAAGCTCCCTGCTGAGGGTCACACTATTCCTATAGGTAAAGTCAAAGTAATTAAGGCAGCAAGGTAGAGCAATTGTTCGCTATGATCAAAAGGAAGAGGGTAACTAGTAACGGTGTATGTTGGTGTTAAACGAGGGGTTTCAGAATAAAGCATGGAGCTCGGTAAAGATAGTTTCAAATGTGTATCTATTTATGTTACTTGCAACAGCCCTGTGCAACTATTTTGCATGAAGGGTTACTTGTCGTAAAGAAAAAAAGATATGTTATCCTACTAAACTATAGCTTTGCTGTTGTTTATGTTTTGTTAAGCGAATGAAAATCGAGTGAAAGTAGCAGTGTGATGGCAGAATGCGCGCTGTTTTCTGAAAAAATCGTGGGAATGGGCTCCGCTCCCTAAATCTTACCTTTTAATTTGTGTTTCTTTTTTTTTGGGAAAACGTGCATACAGACGTCTCTAGACCTCTTTATTACAGCCAGAGTGTCACCGGTTGGAGTCCTCTGGCAAAACTGCTTCCTGGTTGGTTTTACCCGATGACAATTTGTATAGAGTGGAGTGTTTGCCTGATGGGGTCATAGGTCCACGCCATAAGCTTGAAACAAATTCGTGTCTCTTAAGAAGAGGAGCAATCCGGAACATAGGCCCTATAGTAATGAATTGTAGTAATGTTTTTAGGCCTTGCAATATCCGCATGGCCTAAAAATACCGGCGCGATGAAATAGTATCTTCTTATGTGAAATACTTACATGTACTTTTAGGTTGTCCAATGTAGACGTTGATGTTCAAGCTTCATTGGGAGTTGGTGACGGGAAGGATTCATTGTCAAACGCGGGCAACTTCGATTCTTGCCTAAACATACCCTTGTCAAGTACGCAGGCCGATGCCAGTATTCAGGTGTGACAAATCTTTTCCGTGTAGGATTGCCCAAAACATAAAGAGAGTTCCCATTTTTTCAGGCGTACTTTCCGTGTTCTTTACCACCGTCGATGTTACGTTTTCGTGTCATTCAATCTCGAGAAAATGATGGAGTCTCATTTGAGTATATTGACGGTTATAAACCAGGTTTATATCAACTAATGCAGTATTTGAAAAATCAAATGAAATAGTTCCGAGTAGTCAGATCTTAATAAGTGTCCCTGTGCCTCCGACCCTCAGATATTTGATAAGGTATGGTCTAATCCTTTTGCATGCAAGTAGTTTCCTCAGGTTGGGTACTTCTTCTGTCATATGCGCATATATGTTCTATCATATGAATACTGTTCTCCTCTGCATTGTTATCACGTGTAGTTTTCCCAGCATTCATCATACGGTTACGTTCAGCTTTAATATCATCGGTTTCCCATGTCATTGTACTTTACAATGTATAATATGTGGTCGAGTCAAACTCTTGCATAATAACATCTTTTCCACATGATTTTTTTCCTGAAATTTCATTTTTATGTTATTTTCTCTACGCTTATACACAACAATGATTGCTATCTTGGTCTTGTATCAGGTGGAAATACGTTTTTATGGATCTGCACACTATTACCCAGTGAATCTTAAGCCTATTAAATGTAAACAAAGTTTGTTCCTGACCGTTGATCTGCATTTGGGTGTCGTCTTAAACATCCATATTCGATTAACCATCGTTAGTGATTGATATCCTCCTCCTTTTCCTTTTTTCCTGCACAATCTGAGGCCTCAGTTGTTTTTTTGTGATGTTCGGCTGAAGACGTAGAGTAGCCAAGAGCAGCAGGGGTTCAACCCCATTGAGGTGTGGAAGCAAGATGAAACCAAAACGGAAAAACGAAGGTTTACAGCATCTAAGTCATCAATGCATTCTAACTGAATTCCTGTAGCAATTAGGTTTTTGTAATTTTTCTCCTCTATATTGGGTAGCTTAGTAATGAAGCTACTCCTTTGCTGTCAGGATCATGAAGCTCTCTGTACAATTCGTGATTAAGCTTATCAAAAGTAAGTCAATGGCTCAGATCCTATGGTCCCTATCGAGCCATGCAAAGAGCCTCTTATGCACCTAAGGAAGAGAAAGGAGTTGGTGAAAGGTGTTTTTTGTATTCTCCTCATGTCCATCTGAGGTGAATGGTGACCCGCCTGAGTTAAGTTCTGATGGGAGAATCCTTTTGGTAAGTAGGCTAGAACTGCTACCGTAGTAAGTGATATCGTAATCAAATACCTCCAAGACTAGTAGGTCTTATTTTACTGGGATCCAATAACTTTTCGTCTTAAATTTGGCATTAATCAGTTCTTCAGTGCAAAGTCACTTCTTCAGGAAAGTTTTTGAGAATTTGCGGTGTCTTCAAGGTGTTGATTCACCTCTTATCGTTCCCAACCAGTAATGTTTTCGTTCGGAGGAGTAATCCGATAAGCACACTACAAGGTGTCGTTATCACCCCGTTGCTCAGCTTCCTATACTTCTTATCAAAGCCCTTTTAATAAGTGCGTATTAGCTGTCAATCAAATAGCCACGTTCTTTAGAACAATGTTTGATTGCTTTTAATTCATGTATTTTTTTATATCTTTTAACCCAATTTTGATAATGCAGCTGTCTGCTAGTGCTGGTGTCTCCAGTCCCAAGGTAATACATTACAGTGAGTTACGAAAAGTGATGACTACCATAGGAATAGGTTACTTTCGATGGTCATGTAGCGTCTTTCACAACTGTATGCACCTCTCAAACGGTTTTTATCGGAAAGCAAAACATTTCTGGGGAACCTCAAAATTACTTCTGCAACTGGGCGAGTATTTTGTTAGAACTATATCGTGTGCTTGAATATAAATTATGCGGTAAATGTGAATTAATCTTAATTATAAAATGGTTACCTGCTTGTGAA
>UZAF01016390.1:0-10918 GCA_900617895.1 Haemonchus placei | reverse complement strand
ATGGAAGTCATAAGTTTTCGCCCAATAGTTACAGAAATGCACACTCACCATTCTAATCAGTGATTTGAAGTAAATGGTATTTTTAATGAGAGTTAATGAGTCATCTTGGTTCTGTAGTTCGCAAAACCCGCCGGACCTTCACCAATTACAAGACCAAGTTGATTTCCCTCCTTCATTCTGACAGAACAGTTACTGCACCTGGAAGGGTATGGAGAAGGCCATATACGACTCCTTTTTTCGGATCCTCGTCTACCTGTCTACCCACCGTCTTAGGCAAGACGGATATATCGCTCTGCAAAAGGAAACTTGAAGAAGGGTTCTATTAGGTTGATGCATAATTATTGCGGATTTTTTCGCGGCTTTTTTTCTCTCGATAGAANTTGCACCATATAAGAAGAAGGGTATCCAGAGGAGTTCAAAATAACTTTACTCGCAAATTAATGCTCCGCTGCCTACGTGCAAAATATCCCGATATTCCGCATGGTTCTGGACGAAATAAACTTTTCCGTTTAAAATCTTTGGAGTGGAGGCGAAAAATTTGATATCCTTATAGCCTTTAAAATTCTAAATGGTCTGACTAAAATGGATGCCTCTAAGTTTCTTGTGATTGATCATTCTAAATAATATGAGAGGTACCTCCGCTATGATTTCAACTGCTTCAGCTCGATCCCAGGTTTAGTCACAGTTTTTCAGTAATAGAATTTGACTCCTTCCAATACTCTTTTACGTCGCTATCTTCCTTCAAACTATAATGTGTTTAAAAGAGCACTGGACAAGTACATCTGATCTGTCCTTGGTCTTCAAATGTATTTTATTTTATTTTGTTCTATACGTTTATGTAGATGTTGTATATTTTGTAATGTATTTTTACTAACTTAAGTGTTCCACATGCCTACTGGCATGTCCGTTAATAAATAAATAGATAAATAACATAAGTGGGCGCACTAATGGACCTCAGCGGGACGATACTGATTGGGAGACAAAGTGTGGTAGTTATGGTGGAAATAATTTTTCTTCCAATTTCTAGAGCCTTAGTTATTCTTTCTCAGCTATTTTGCGAGAGGTGTTGCCAATTTTGCTGAGCATAACAACTGTACCTTTTTCTTCCTCGCTCTGGACTGAATTGAATATTTCGGGATTGAAGAAGCTTTTTGCTACCAGGACCTTGCCCTGAATCAGTCAGTCAATCAGAATCAAAAAAATGTCGACCGCTTGTCAGATTGACAGGTACCGTTAATCAATGAGAAGATACAACCGATTTAATGACCTTTTTCCGTACACTTCTTACCAATCTTTACCAACTATGACCCATCAATCCACTTAACACCTATGGACATCAGGCTCAACGGTGAACATTAATCGCACGACAAATTTACAACTGCTTTTTGCCGTTTCTTATCAGCCTTTATCAGGCTACAACCTTCTGCCGCTTACCGTTTGTGTCCCATCTCACACTAATCTCACGCTTAGGGAATTGGAACACCTTATACATATGCAAAATAATGGAAGTCATAAGTTTTCGCCCAATAGTTACAGAAATGCACACTCACCATTCTAATCAGTAATTTGAAGTAAATGGTATTTTTAATGAGAGTTAATGAGTCATCTTGGTTCTGTAGTTCGCAAAACCCGCCGGAGCTTCACCAATTACAAGACCAAGTTGATTTCCCTCCTTCATTCTGACAGAACAGTTACTGCATCTAGGAGGGTAGTGGAGAAGGTCATATACTACTTCCTTTTTAGATCCACGTCTACCTGTCTACCCACCATCTTAGGCAAGACGGATATATCGCTCTGCAAAAGGGGTGACTCGAAGAAGAGTTCTACTTTGACAATGATTTTTCAGTGCCGTTCCCGAGAACATCATGCGCTATTTGGAATAAGAACAAATGGAAGTAAAGGTCGACTTCGCTACTTACATCAAATCCGCTTTGCAGGCGATGTCAGGTTTATAGCGCCGAACATCAAGCAGGCAGCACGAATGCTCGCTCAATTCGACAGCGCTTGTGAAAAGATCGGATTACGACGGAATCTTACGAAGACGATATTCATACGGGACGAATTCGTACCTGATACCTCCTTCACGCTTGACGAAGCGAATATCTTCGGATGCTCTATGTATCTACGTGCATCTTGGTCAAAAAGTGAACATGATTAGAGACCTGGCCCGAAGCTGAATAGAAGGAAACGCGCTGTGTGGGAACATTTAGAAATATCGGAAAAGCAGTGAAGTAGACAAAGATAATTAGTGTCCATTCCCCAAGGATCGAGGGGAACGATTCGAGTGAATGCTAGAAATGTGTTCTTACTCCCAACCATATCCAACCATATCCGACAAAAGGTTCGCAATCTTTTACGCCAATCTATGCCGCATACCATATTGCGTCAATTCCTCTCCGCATAAAAGTAGGGATCATCTACCAAATTCGATGGGAGGTTTGTGGTGTTGAAAATAGGTACAGGTGGGACAGAGCGCTCTTTGGTACACGAATGAACTTCGATGAACTTTTATGTCGATGTCTAGCGAAGCTGACCTATGGGCAGAATTGTTCGAACGTAATCTAGCAAATCTCTTGCCTGAAAAAACTGTGCATAGCTGGCTGAGATTTGGCACGGCTCATGGTTCCTGTGAGGCCTCTTGCTCAAGAACGCTACGGATCTTTGACTAGTACTATGTATGCTCGTTTCAGCCTTTCGATTTCAAACTTTATAGGACCAGTATCGGCCCATATGCTCAAGTATTCAAGAGAATACTTGTTGACTCGCACCGAATTCACATTGTCAGACGAAAGTAAATTACAGGTGTACCTGAGTGAGCGCGTGATTAAGTGTGAAAAGACGCGGGTCAAATGGAGCCTTGGAGATAAAGCTATAGTAAAACCCTTGAAGTGAAACGCAACGCTCGCTCGCTCAAAAGCATGCCCGTGGCCACGAGCCAGGGGAGGTGCCCAAACTCCACGGCAAACCTACAAGAGTTGAGCGGTGTTTTTTTTCAGTTTTTTTCTTTTCCCCGCAGTACATAAAAGACTGCAGAGAAAAAAAAACAAAAGTAAAAACTCGGATGCTTGCTGTGGCCTCCTTATCTATGTAAATGTGTCAGAAGGGCATTTATGGGCTCTAAGTAGCTTTGCATTGTGTTGATAGTTGTAATTTCTCACATCACAATCATCTACACAGACTTTCAGTGCTAATAGTACTGCCTTTTTCTTTATCGAAGCCTTTCTCACGGTGTTTTTCAAAGCGATCGTTTCCGTATTACCTCTGGGTCTCTGCGATCAGCCTTGCTGTTTGATTGACAAGCAATAGTAATTGCCTGCACATAATTCAGATTCAATATTTGAGGCACTCAGACGTTGTTGGAGAAGTCTGAATTCAGTGAACGATTGAGCTGCGCAATGTGAAACCACGCTTTGTTTGCTCGCCTGGCCTAATAATTTTTCGTCGTCTAGACAAAGTGGTAACCGGAGAGGAGAAGTGATACTTATGTAAAACCGCCTTAGGTTAGCTAGTGGGGAGTTGTTCATTTCTATACAACACCAACATACGGGATAGATCTTATCTACCGTCTACTTGTTCAACGAAGCAGAATTGGCTTAGGCCTTCATGCTATTTGCTAAGTCTCGGTAGAGCACTGTGTCCTACCCTAGTATTGGTAGATCGTCTGCGGTTTCCTTCTGTTATGAGAACATTTCCAATGGCAACACTTGTTCTACATATTCATCGCTCTGTGCAGAGTCCTGATAAGGTTTTTCGTCACTGGCGATGTAACTCTTCTAGCGATATGGTCTTACCTTGTCTACTAGTATGTAATGGTTTAGTAATTGACACCTCAACAGCAACACATTTTTGCTGTAACTTCAAGGGGATATGTGGAAAATTCGTAGCTAAGCGTTAATTAGCGCTGCATATGATGCAGCAGTAATGCGTCTTTGTAGGGTACTACATGATGCTTCTCTCTCGAGGATCGTAAAACCGTGCATAAGTGGGGTCCGGTTCAAATTTAAATTTCTGAAAATTTCACCAGGACCCACGAGAATGTTCGAAAGCTATTTAGATTAGTGATAACCGAAATTTGCTGAATCCTAAGATATTCTAAAATAACTCTAGTAAAAGCTAATACCGTTCCCGACATTAATGTTGACATTTGTCAAGGAAATGGAATGTCACTTCAATGGCACATCATTCTTATCATTTCTCAGAGTTGTCCGTTGAACGTTCTTTCAATGTTTTATCATTGATGACTGCATTTTTATTATCTAGTAGGGTGCCAGAGAAGTTGATGAGATTTTTTATTTCCTTTATGTGTTACCACAGTGCAAGTGGGAATAATGGGAAGAAAAAATCTAGTGTAATAACGAGTTGTCTGAGGGATAGCTTGTTTCGCTTCCTGATCATACGAACCATTGTATAACTTGTTCCCGAAGGTCCGTTAGTGACTGAGACAGAATTCACGAAGATTTTGAGGTAACTATTTCACCTCTTCGATAACGGAAGTATTGGAATGGAATAATGCATCTTTGGTGAAGAAATTACAAAAATCCGCGGGATTCGACAAATGTAAGGGTTCTAAAATACGGAAAAAGCGGGAGCTTGTACGAGATTACAATGAGGGAAATGGTATGGTAGGCATACATATTCGGTAGAGGTGTCAGTTTTGTATAATTGCGTAAAAGCTAACCACAAATTGTAACACTCTGCTACTGTTGCCATTTCGCTATTTGTCGACGTTGTTGTTTCTCCTTCGTTATGTTACATGTCGTTGTTTTCTTTGATCAGCTATAATATTTGAATTTACAACATGTCTGCTCCATTTTGAATGGTGCAGCCTCTACCGTTCCTCGAAACACGGCCACCCCCGGCTGCAGCGTATAGTAGACGACTTTGAGCCTTTATCGAGCTCTGTCTAGGTCGCCTTTCCACCCGACAGCGCCACATAAGGCATACTTGGGGACACGTCAGGACGACGCATCCCAAGAAAAAAAAAACCCGGACGTTTTTTTTTCATCGTGAACTGTGCCTTTTAGTGATATCTTTGATATCTGATTATTTCATTAGTTTCGAGTAAGCAAAAAAGTCAACAGTGGACTGAGGTAGCGCCCTGAAATCATATGTAACTCGAAGTGGTAAATTCGCGGACCCTAACCGACACCAAACTTGAAGTGGGACCCGCATTCGTCTTACATCATTCGCACGTAGTGTGCATTGGGCTACCCAATGACTTTCGATGGCCAACTCATGTAGTTGTCATTGCTTTTATGCTCCCAAACAGGTAAGGCGCCGTTTGATCGACCCCGGGGAAATCTTTGGCTCGACTGGCCTAGGCCAGTGGAGATCAAGGATTCGTTCCCCAGATCATGCTCGCGATATTGCGCTGCCACTACACCACTTCCACCCATGAAACCAATATAGCCCACCTAAAGAAAGGGAAAAAACCCGCTCAAAGTGTAATGTTATGTCATGCCAACCGACTTCCTTTTAGCGCATTCTGGAATTTCCGGCACAAATGCACTCACTTTTTTATAGTTAGAACAAACTGTCAGAACGCCTTCGACATCCTCCGCTTTTTGAATGCGAATCTTGATTTCTGATAAGGGAATGATTTTTTTCGTGGGAGTATGACTCAAAAACAATTTTTTTCGATGTGAGAACAACAACATTGGTCCACTGATCGGATTAGCTTTCGGTGCCCAGATGAAGAAGAAAACTAGACAGTATTTTTGTCATACAAGAACCTCTTTTAGATACCGGTCACGACCGCAGAAATTGCAATATGAATCATTGAAATAATATTTTCCTGGAGAACAAACGCATAAGCTTCTTGAACATCCCAATACTTCTGATACCTCTATTTATGGCTTTCCAGAGGATGGGTATCAAGTACGACCGCATACTACTCATGTTTGCCCTGCTAGCTGGTGCCACTGCACTGAAGATTCTTCATCTAGCCGATTTTCATCTGGACGTCGACTACTCTGTAACTGGAGACAATCAGCATATGTGTCATAACACCACCAACATCACAAAGAGCCGTTTAGGACCTTTTGGAGACTACATGTGCGATGCGCCCAAGGTATGACTATCGCCACAGTTGTTTTGTAGCAACTCAGATGGGGTAGCTTAGTTTCTCAGCTTTTTACAGGTTCTTTTATCGTCATTTTGATCGTTACGAGATGAAAACTACGTCAGCATAGTGTTTGAACGAAGAAAATGTGCTTCATTTTAGCCTCTTGTCATACATGCCATAGATGAGGCAAAGCGAATCGTTACCGATCCTGATCTCATAATTTGGACTGGCGACAATGTCCCGCACGTGGATGGTTACGACTGGAACTGTGAGTGATTTTGTCAATGAGTAGCGTGAGCATTTCAGGACCGTACCACTACCCTTCCTCCTTGATTGGCGGGGAATACCAACTCCTACTAGCTAAATGTGGCTACTACCAGTTTGTTCGTGAAGTATCTGCCGGAAGTTTAACCCAACCCACGACGTTTTGCGTAAAAGTGCCGCGTGGGACCGGCGCGCTTTTCATTCACCCGCATGGTCCCACACGACCGAAATAGTGCAGTCAACATGTGGGCTGCATGGTCGTCAATGAGTTAATGATACTCCAGACTCCCGAAAACTCTGGAATAATCCGGAATTTCCCATGGAGCTACCATAATTATGCTCATAAACTCATACCATATGCTCATAAAAACTCCGGGGATCTCATGATATTGCAGTCGATTGACCAGAATGCTTCCCATCCTCGACCTTTTTGTCTTCGGTTTTGAAGCATTGAAGCAGACGTGCACGCAACCGCTTCAAAGGAGCTCCCAGGCCAAATTTTGACCCGAGTCTCAATGAGCTCTAGCATGGGTCGAATATGGGGAGGCGATTCGAATACTATGCGGTTGATTAAGAGGGAAGAAGCCGGATCTGGATTTTTGGTGAATTTTCGGCAGATTTTATCCGAACGACCATTAGCATTGGCCCCACTTCCTCTGAAATTGAAATAAATCCGTTGCTTCCTGGGATTTGGATCTGTCCCCATATTGTTCAACTATGGGCGACACAAACATTCCCCTCGACCCTATTCCACATTACTTCAAACACTTTTAGGCATTTTAAGCATTTCTACTATTTTATTGCGTAATGGTCTTGGCTAACCAAGATTCATCCTTTTCAGATGTTATGAATGTGATGAATCTCACTACATCTCTTCTGTTTTCTCGTTTCCCGAATCGACAGATTCTTCCTACATTTGGAAACCATGACTATGCACCTGCGAATGCCTTTGAAAACAACAGCATATTGTATTCGAAAATGTGGGAGTTATGGAAGGAAATGCTAGGCGAAAGTGAGAAGGTAAGTCATACACATACTACGACAGAACAACGTAGAAGCGGGATAGAGGGGCGGTTGGTAATTACCACTTTAAGAAGGAACAGTTTATAGGAGAAAACAAAAATCTTGTGACTATCATAAATTGCTTGAAGGTGGCATTTGAATGTCAAATATTCGATGAAACTATATACATTGTGACACCTAAGTTCCAATTGGTATGTGTGTGATATGAATATATCCACTTTTCCCTCCTACAAGTGTCATTGAGAGGTGAAACGTAGCACCGAATCAAATATGAAACTCCTGATTCCAAGTTCACCACAAATAAAGATCTGCTCTCAATGTAATGCATTCCGAGAGCACGAGATTTGTTGGAAGATGAAGGTTACGAAGTCAAATTGTCCACCTGGGGTACCAATCGAGTCACGGAAGGTTCTCGGGGAGTACGGCATCGCAAGGCTCACCTGATTCTTGAGCACCGTGACCACTAAAAGAAGTATCTCAGATACATGGAGAAGGAGACCTGTCAATCCCATCTTCAAGCGCAAGGGGAACGTGGTGTAATCTAATGATTGACCCTCCGTAGAATCAGGTTGACTGCTTACACGGTCATACCAACTGTGCATCTGGGAGGAACGCTGCGGTGACCAGCCACTCAGCCCTATATCAAACCTTTCCCGATCCGCTGATCTAGTCTTCGTTCTTAATGGAAAATAGATAAGTATGAGGCTTATAACGGGCTGAATCAAAAGCAGGAAGCAGAATCGTTCATAAAGCTCTTGATCCAGTAAGTTGTCAGCTGCGCCGTCTTTCATTGATGACCCTGCGGCAGTGGGTTTAGGGTATCTTCAACTATGAATTATTATACTATCCACTGTGGTCTTTTACTCCTTCTGGTGCTCAAAGTATATTTGGAGAAGTTGTCCCAAATTTTTGGATAAAAGTATAACGAATACAGTATCCGAACTTCTTTTTTTAATTATTTAATATCATATTCAAATTCACGGAACATTATACGAAGAAAAAGCGAACAAATAGCGTAAAAAAGTATTCTGAAATAGCTACTATTAAGGTAATCAACTATGTACGCATTGAAAAGTAAATGATAATCTAAGGAGGCATTGTTTGAGAGCTGTCCTTATCACAGCGAGGTTTTCTACTGAGAAGATTGAAGGTCTATTTGNAGTATTCTGAAATAGCTACTATTAAGGTAATCAACTATGTACGCATTGAAAAGTAAATGATAATCTAAGGAGGCATTTTTTGAGAGCTGTTCTTATCACAGCGAGGTTTTCTACTGAGAAGATTGAAGGTCTATTTGTCGGGCATACTGGCTTCTTATGCTTTCCAACTGATCAGTCATAACTACAGCGTCCATCATGTTGGAGCGTGGTGAAGATCCAATATTTCTTTTCCACCGGATCACTGGAATACCAGATGAGTACCTAAAAAAGGGAAGGACATCAATGAAAACAGGTGCACAAACTACCTGGATATCTATCTGTACTGATTTTAACTGATAGTACGATGTTCAATGTCAGTTAATCGCAACATGAAGGACCCGGTCGTTTGATGGCGCTGCTTCGCACCCACATCACCATTGAGGCGTATATTATTCACTCGCCGCCCACATTTCTGTACAGCGTGGTCTTACTTCGAGCAACTCGTCCAAGCAATTCAACCGCTCGAGCAGCGCTTTGATAGCAACAGCTACCAAAGCGCCGCTCGAGTGGTCATCACTGAACGTGACGGACCTAGTGGCCCTTCTGCAGCTCCCTATTAGTTCCTCTCAGCTGATGCCACTTCCTCTTCCTTCCATCAGCCGCTTGTATCCTTCCAGGTTTGAACGTTCTGTCGTTTCCTTAGACACACAGATTCACCCCCCTCGCCCTCCCTTTCCCACCCACACCCACCAGCACACCACCACCGCCCGCCGTCACGTCGACAGACACAATGAGCAAATTTTACGTAAAATGATGAGTTGGTAAGCATCGACGAACTTGCAGCAAATCAAGACAGACGGCACAACGGCTAAAAGCATAAGGAGAACCAGCGCCATGAGTCGATAGATGGTACGTGGTGAAGGATCGAATATATCCTCCAGTTCAAGACATTGCGGGATCTGAATGAAGTTCTTGAGTTGGCATTACAACATTCTTAGAGATAGTTGGGGCGCTAACCGTGTTACCGCATGCCATGAATTGAGTGAGTTGATCCGGAGGAAAGGTGTGGGGACATCGCATTGGTAACCATACTCGCCATCGTCTAGCAAAGTTTGCCTCTTGAGCCTCGCGTGACTGAGAAATGCAAGTCACTGTACAGGGAGACCACGCCGACCAACACTTCTCGTCCTAAATGATAGAAGCCAATCATGTGGTTTCTAAAATCTTGTTCGATCATGAGGAGAACGTTCTGTGAATCTCAGAACTCACGTTGCTCACAATTTCGCCATAACTGTGTAGATGTAAGCTTCCGAAGATGAACAGCAACTGTAGAAGCAACACCATTCGAACACTTGGTACAATAACAACTGAACCTATTACCTGTATCATCGAATAACAAAGCTTCAGTTATTGATTACCTAATCTCGCCCTGTGGGGTGCTTCCACCTGTGGAAGAGAGTGTATGTAGCGTAGTGCGGAAGTAAGCATACGCAGCTGCTCATCAGTTCTGTCCTCTTTTCGCTGGAGATTCACGAAGGGTTCTCGTAGTGTATAATGTACTGAAGGTTACCTTGGATCAAGTGAAATGTATTTTCTGATGTGTCGTCTGGCACAAGAGGATAATAGATGGCATTAAGTCCGTTATACTAATGAATGGATTCAGCTTGTGGGGATACCTGAGCCAAGAGGGTGGGCCGATGGGATCGCGTCCATACGGCTCTTAGTTGATCATGCGACAAATAGCGCCAAAGCAAAAAACGAGACGAACGACTTTTCCAAAGTTTTTTTTTGCCATAATTATTTAATGTAGTCAAGAAGTGCCAGAAAGACTTGTGCTACCAATATTGCTTACTTTGATGCTCAACACACCAGTTTGGCTATGCACGCTAACGCGCGCGTCGCATTAATTAACCAATCAATTCAACTGGATTCGCAGAAGGTATAAGGAGCTCATCCCATCGTTGCTAACAGTTGGATGTGCTCGCCATCTTTATTAGCAAAATCTCTTGAAAAAGGCCTAGTGACTCTTTATTACTCAAGGAGGAGCAGCGTGCCAAAACAGGTGGCTGTATCAATGGGACTTTTTCTCTTACGATATATCATTAGTAGAGGCTCCCAGATTATTAGCGGTCGGTTCTGTTCTGTTCTGCCATGAATGATATCAAAGCAGAGAGGAATCGTGACCGTTCATTGAAACGCAAACTTCGCTGGGCAGCGGTCGTAAGCAAGAAGTGAACCAAAATTCACAATCGGTCCCTACCAATGCACTCACCCTTCTTGTCGAATGAAACATATCAAAGAATCAAAGCTGGATCGTAAATATTAGGTTGAGTCATAAGTCCTCAGACAAAATGATAGCGATGACTTCTAGAAATCATAACTCGGGAAAGAGGAGACGAAAATGGACTCGCGTGGCATTGTTAGATAG
>UZAF01016389.1:54614-83983 GCA_900617895.1 Haemonchus placei | reverse complement strand
CGTGAAAGAAAACTACAAAATGTTTTGAGTTAATGCATAACAAGAATAAAGGCAAAAAAATTAAATCTTGAAAATAATATCTTAGTTTCCAACTTCTCTCTTGCTTTAACCTCGGCATAGTTGTTTATGATTGAAATAATTTTGTGCCGTACGAGGTTGTTAGGTGGAACAGTTTATTAGTCAACGGCCTAACGTTTCGACGCAATCGTCTTCTTCAGAGGCCTAAATGCAACTCGAGATGATTTGCACAATATCCAAGAAGCGCGTTATCTTCCCTGGCAGATGTGACGACAAGTTAAAAACCCATGATTTGAAGCATGACTCAACAGTGTTCCACCACTTGAGCGGAGAAAATCCGCTGTCGCCACAGGCGACTGTCAGTAGCGAATGAGACTTTCTTGCTGTCTCCCTTATACTTATGATAAGGAAGATCACGTCATATTGCTACTGAGTCATAAGTCGCAGTGCGGTATGTATGGCAAAAGATCGTTGGTTATAGATGGGCACTCATCTCTGCTGTTCATTTTAGGACTTCTTTGGAAAATCCAAAACGCCTCTAATGCCTTCCTCGCTGAAATCTCCGTCTCCTGCGCTAATATCGTGCACTTTATTTCGAAACTGTTGCCGTTGTGCTCCTCAATTTTGTGCCTACCAAGCGCCGTCATCAGGCTGCCTCGCCTCATACTAGCTAAGTGCTCTTTAATACGTGTAGCTAGTTGTCTCCCCGTTTCTCCGATATATGTTGACCCACATGTCCGGCATTCTATCTGGTAGATTACGCCCATCAGTGCGCAATCACCTGTTTTTCCGTAGGGACATATGTTGCAGTCTTTTGTTATGCACTGCTTATCGTAGAGCCTGTTTCGAACTAATAGTTGCTTGATGTTGTTATTAGGAATGTTCACTAATTGAACAACATCTTGCAGCCCAGCTCTGAAAATGCTCCGCTGTATAGCACTGCTAACTTTATCGGAGATGAAGGGAAGGCATAGTGGTAACTTGTTTTGAGGCGTAGCACACCGCGTATTAGTGCGAACTTTTTTAGAGCCCTGTGGTACCGTATAACCGTTTACAGCAGCTCTCATAAGCTAAACGTCGTGATTCGTGACGTTCAGCCTCACCCGTGCAGACCCTTGTTGCTGTTCTCAACATGTTGCTGACGACTGCACGTTTAACGGCTTGTGGATGAGCTGATGTAGCGTGAAGTAAGATATTCTTAAAACTAGCTTTACGGTACCACTTCAAACAAACAACGCCACTGGATACCTTGACTTGAGTGTTGAGGTAAGGGAGCAAACCGTCACGTGGTACCTCTCGGGTAAGTTTAATGTACTGTGACTGCTCGTTCATGACTCGAACCACTCGTCCATCTCGAACTGTGTTGATGTCACGATCGCATATCGCTTGAGCTGTATGAAGAGCGTTAGAGCTGTAATAACGGCGAACGAATTGGTCCCCGACGACCGCGTGCGACGAATCGATTAGTAAAATGGCAAACAAGCGACTGCAACTGTTCCAGGTGTCTGCACAAAATAGTTTGGCAAGCTGTAGCAAAGGAATCCATAAGGCCTAGCCCGCCTCGCCAAAAAATCATTGACAAAAGCCTCCATTGACAAGCTTTTTTTGCTATTGCCTCCCAATTCCCTCTTCTCAATTTTCCTGAGTTGGTAATCGATGTCACTGAAAACATGGTGTTCCTGCCCGTAAGGTGACCAAAAAACCCACTGGAGAGTTAACCAAGTGTAATGGTGATCACCAATTTCAATTTAGGACCAATTCTCCGTTACAACGGATCATATTAATAATTCTAATCACTAAAATAGGACTTACAGCAGAAGCAGTGTGGTAGATGGAAAAAACTATCTACAAAATTGTGGAAGTGGGGTGAATTCAACAAAATGAAGAATTCAAAATTATCTGAGACCGGGAGTTTGAAGCAGGGCACTGAACAAGTTTTTGATGAGCTGGTCCGATGACTGACATATATAGCACTTGACACCATTATCGCACATAAATTTGATAGACAGCGCTGTCTCACCACTAGCAAAATCAGAATATAGGGTACACACACAGCCGAGGAATTTCGCCTAACTCTCATTGAAAAGCGCTGAGCTCATCAGGAAGGAGAGATCGAATAATCCTTCGAACACTTCAGGCTCAGATGTTCCCTAACCTAGTGGGTCGATTCCCTTATATCAGAGCTGTGCACATACAGTAGCGCTCGAAAGTATTCGGTTAAATGCTTCTTCACTCGCACTTTTCAGTCATAACTCCTTTCCAACTGGATTCAATCAAGCGAAATTTCAATGTGTAGCATTGGTGTAGTGTGAATATTTACCACTATCAACCTGCGATCTAATCGTGTTCCAGATATCCCAAAGGTTTTGAACTCAAGATCATTTGAAAATAGGGACATTGGTGTTTCTCGGGTTTCTTCCCTTTTTGCCACGTCCAAAGTGTACGAGCGCTAATGTCGAACACATTAGAGAAGAAAAACGCACATAAGGTGCGAATAACTGCAGACCTCACAAACTTGCTTTCAGCATGGCCCACAAACGCCTTCCCCTTAGTCATGTGGACATTGCTGTTTTGCAGTCAAATAGTGTTGGATAGTGTGAAATACAGTAGCGCTCAAAAGTTTCCGGTGAAATGCTTTGACGCTTTTTCGTTCATAACTTTTTTCGTAGTAGACCAAATCGCGCAAAATTTAGATATGTTTAACTATAGCAGATTTCACCCTACCCAACACTATTTGACTGCGAAGCTGCAATATCCACAGATAGAGCAAGGTGTTTGTTGCCCTAGCAGATTTTGCTTAAAGTAAAGTTGTTGACGTCTGCACTTATTCGCACCTTATGTGCGTTTTTCTAATCTACTATGTTCGGCATTAGCGCTCGTACACTTTGGACATGACGAAAAGGAAAGAATTCCTAGGAGGACCAATGTTTGTATTTCCAGTTGATTTTGATTTCAAGCTCTTTGCGATATCAGGAACATGACCAGATGGCAGGTTAATAGTGGTATATATTCACAATACACCCATGCTACATATATCGAAATTTCGCGTGATTAGATCCAGTAGGAAAGAGGTTACAACTGAAAGGTACGGCTGAAGAACCATTTCACCGAAGACTTTTGAGCGCTACTGTATGCTTCAGTTAAACATGTCAAAATTTCTTGCGATTTGCTCCACTGGGAAAAAAGTTACGGTAAGTTAAAGTTGGTCGTATACTTTTGAACGCTACTGTATCTATTTTATTAAGGGGTCATACTAACTGAAGAGTAAATCATGCAGCATAGTCAGGGCAAGTGATATTTGGGGATCCTCTCGAGCAGCACAATATTAATAAAAAAGAGGAACGTTCCTCTGCCTCTACATACATGAGGAGGTGCAATATGTATCGCTAAACGACTAGTCTTGTTGTCGTTTTGTGTACTTTTCGAAGCTCTTTGCTCTTCACTTTTATTGGTGAGCTTTCGGCATATAATGCCTTCGTCAGACCTTAATTACTTACAATATATTGCTGCATACAATCGGTTACTATCAGTTACAATACAAAACATAACGAATCATACCAAGTCAACCGGNTAAAATAGACAGTGCCCTGGAGTTCACAGATCTTCTCAGAAGTGCGGTATCGACAAGACTGTTCGCGACACCGTTTTTCACAGATTCGGAATGATGTTAGGAGATCCTTCAGTGTAGGGGGAGGTCGGAAAACAAGTCGAATGGGAAGCTGGGAGTTTTTGACGACGCGGTTTACCTCACGTGCCTTTTGTCGTTGACAAAAGACACAATGAGGCTTACACCATCAGCCATCCTGTGCGGGACCCAGGTCCTTGTATTGCCTTCGAAGTATCCGTTGCTTTCGAGGATACTTTCAATTTTAGCATCAACAACTGAACCCTTCGCGTCCCAAGCTTCTCCTTCGTTTTCAAATGATTCCGCACGACGTTTGCCTTCATATAAATCGGATGTGCGCTTCTAGAATACAACAAGATGATCGACGAGGCACTTTTTCCATACCATCGGTGTTCTTATGACCTTCACCATTTCGTGTCTTCGCATTGAGGAATGGAAGGAATCCATCCCTCCCCGGATCTTCCCTTGTGAAGGTTATGTCAGCATCGTGAGAGTTAAGTATATTCAATGTTTCCACAAGGTTCCTTCCGCCGTTCCGATAACGGATACGTCATCAATATAACGTTTGTAGAACAAAATTCCACTAGTTAATGTTGACTTCTCGATGTGGTCCAAGAAGATGACTGCCAACACAGGTGCTATGCGATTACCCATAGCAAGGCCTCGTTTTTGCTTGTAAAACTTGTTGTCAAAGCGAAAAATGTTGCAATCCAGTGCTGCTTCGACGAGATCCTTGACTTCGCTGCGGGAAAATCCCATCATCGTGATATCGTATTTATTATCCTCGATGAGAAGTAAGACAGCTTGCACTGCTCCCGCGTTATTCTCATTCGTGTAGAAGGATACTACATCAAAGCTCGCGTACATGGCTCCCGTCGGTACTGGACATTGGTGAAGCGCCGAAATGAATTCTTCAACATTCACAATGTGTGCTCCCACGTAACGCAAAAGTGGCGATAGCAAACGAACTAAGAGCCAGCTTAATCCGTCTGCTGGTCCACCACAAGACGAGATAATCGATCTCGTCTTAATTTCAGTCAATGGGAGAGCCATTGTGTCTGTTTTCGCCGGATTTTTGCGCGTCTTCACCAGGTTGTAGAGCGTCGGCACTGTTAGAACCGTACCATAGAGTCGTTTTGCCATTTCAGGACTTATTCGTTTCTTCACAATTGACATCGCGTTCTTTAACCTCTTGCACATTGATTCAAAGGCGGACAAAGTGCTTTTTTCGTACACGGTGTCGTCTGAGAGCACTTTGTTGGTAATAGCCTTATCCATCGTTTATGGCATCACTACGAAGGAGCCGCATTTGTCTCCAACGGTGTACCTTAACACCTCCTTCGCTTGCAGTAGCTTCTTCACCCCTTTGCGTTCAGTTGGGGTCAGATTACTGCGATAAGGCTCAATCATCGCGTTTCGAAAAACGCGTTGAATTCCGTGCTCGAGGTTCGCAATTTCAGAGTCAATTTCACGTGAAGATGGTGGTATTCTTATACACTTCCTTTAAATGGCATCAGTGACATTAAAGTCGCCTGCTGGTCAAGTACGGTCGGTCCACGATGTGTTCTACAGCGTAACTGATAGGCGAATTGATGCACTCCACAAAGTGTTTTCCGACCTCCCCCTACACTTTTGCATAGATATTTGGTACGGCCACTGGAAAGGAAAATCATGGAGGCACGGGAAATATACCGCACCAAGCCGGAAATCAATGCGAAGGAGGAGATGCGTGACCTACTGAGACTGATTACGTGATAACACTTAGTCGCCTCAACAAGAGCGGCGTAATATTTCCCTTCAAGATCCCCGCCGACAGGTCATTCCCCTTTTCCCCCAATATTTCCGGTTGACTTGGTATGATTCGTTGTGTTTTGTATTGTAACTGATAGTAACCGATTGTATGCAGCAATATATTGTAAGTAATTAAGGTCTGACGAAGGCATTAAATGCCGAAAGCTCACCAATAAAAGTGAAGAGCAAAGAGCTTCGAAAAATACACAAAACGGCAAGAAGTCTAAATGAAGCTCAGAGATAGTAGTATTTTTAAAGACTAGTCTTGTGTTAGGTCGAAGGTTCCTTTTCATGATTATTTCTTTGGTTTAGAGCGATTGTTCTGTTGTGAGCTCAATCAAGATCCATCTTTTCCAAATGCTTCTTGTGGCCTACGAGAGAGTACCAACTTCTCCCCTTTACCTAAATTTTTCTTAAAGCCTCCGAAGAAAGATCTTTTCTACTTCTCCGCTACTGAGACTTTTGCTTCCTTTGCAGGCCAACAATAATAAGCTGCTCGGGGCCTACGCCCCTTCTTTAGAGAAACTCAAAACTAGATTTCTTCAATATCGTTGCCAATTCTAAAAATGACAGCTTCTCACTGAACGGCAAGCTCTTCTTTTATGAACCTTTTTATTTCGACAAGTACTGTCGCGATTGCTGTCGAAGGATAACTGCTTCTGAACAAATTGCGTAAGGGCCAGGGAGATGAATTGTTACAGAAAGACAATTTTGAGCCACCTCTTTCTCATGAGGTCGGATGAAAAATTGGCTATAAGAAATTGGTAAAACCCAATCCTTCAACCTCATATTTGTTGGTTAAGCTTTTCGATTAGAAATTTGTTCGTGGCCTATTCTCTGTGAGGATCCTTACTCTGCAACGCCTCAAATGATTGCAATAAGCAGATACCATGTAACCCGAAAAAAACAGAGCAATGTGCATGGTCCCATAAAGCATCTTTTACTGGGCTCATCGAGAAGAATTCGCCTGGACCCATCACAGAGAAGGTACTGAACAGTTCTGTTCAGGTTTAGACTCTAGAATTCTGCAGTGTTCTCGTGCCTTTACTTTTGGACTAAAGTGGGCCAGGGCCTAAGTTCTATTACCACCTGTACAACATTTCAGTACGATGTGTCGATATGCCTTCCGACTTCCGACTTGCTAAACTTTTGTCTTATTCCAAGGAAATTTAAAGAAAACGTAGTTCACCAAAGGAAAAACTTTCAATAGAAAAAAAAGGAACTTGCGCGACTTGCAGAAAAAGGTCTCCACCATGGGAATGACTTTTCGACTTTTATTCTTTTGGCCTAACCACCACGCTCTTCCTGAACGAAGAAATCGCAAAGCAATGCAAGGCTATAAGGTAACTAAGTAGTTATAATGTAGATATACCGAAAAGTGGGCCAATTGGGCAAGAAGAGGTTCATAACTTCGTTCATGGAGTTTTTCCCGTTTGTTCGGGTACGGATATGCGAACTTAATACTATTACTCGAATCGAATGTCCCATACCAAGTTGGCACCGTGTTTTAAGAACCATCCACATAACATACATTCACACGCTAATAGTTCGTTCATTTGAAACAGAAGGTAAATGCATGGCGCATTCCAAAAGAGTTGTTATACGTTGTACTTTACACAAAGAATACTTACAACAAAGAGCGAATTACAAGGCTTCTTAGTAAGATAAGGCTTTTACAGTTTCCGAAAAAAACCTATCATCATGTCAATCACGAAATTTATAGAATAATCTTGAGTAGCAATAAATATAGCTAATTTGTAATTTGTAAAAAAAAATGAAACACTTTTTCATAAAATCATTATTCTCGTGTTCCTGCTAGAAATGAGCACAATTCGTAATTCTTATCAGAAGAAAAAAGAAAAAAAAAAACAAAACGAAAACAGAATGCGAGAAAGAATCTTGCAACGATATGCCATGCAATAATCAGAAACGACAAAAAGCTGTGTCTCTTCCATTGGCTCAAATTGACAATAGCCATATTGTAAAGTTGTATAGTAAAGTTGTATAGTAAATCAGAAGAGGAAATCGATTGCCATACCCAGATGGAATCGATGGATGCAACGAGTGATAAGAATTGCCATCGTTAAGCGTCAAGTTCTTTTTTCCTGTTTTCGCTATCAAAATAGCTAGAAACCATACAAATGAAAAAAAAAAACATTTTAGTAAAAAGTGTACAAGACTAGGTTTGGACAGTTCTGTGAGGAAAACACCTGAGTTCTAGAGAACTGATACACAACAAAACAAGTTATCATATGTACAATGAATTTGTATGGAGTAAATGATCATGCAAAGAAAAGTTTAAAAGAACATCAATACGGATAAAAAACATATACGATATACGAATCGTGCTCAAATTTAGCACAGCTACCGGTTTTCCTTAAAGAGTATAAATGACACCGCTGGTATAATCACAGCGACGAGAAATTCGAGGTCGGTAACATTGGGGCTCCGAATAGTTTCCTTGCCTGCCAATCGAAATAGATCGGCTGACCTATCGCCCGATATGAATCGGTCGATCCTCGATCTCGACTTCAGCAGTTGCCGCGTTATCGCCTTTCTGTTTGTGAGAGCCGAGGGCGAATGCAATTGCCGAGAAAATACAGGCTGCTACTACACCTTGAGCCATTCTGGTCGAATAGCCAGCCACTTTGACGGCATCGTAGTCCCAGTCACCTTGCTGTAAAGAATGTTTGCGTTAGAATGAAATTAAAATATTTTGTTCCCAATAGTACATCTTTTTTCCCTGTCACCCTTTGAAACAATTCAATTAAGGTGAAAATGTTGTTCGTGGGGAAGAGGAGGAGGAGCAGTCCTTTTCTATAGGACTAAGCGATAGAGCGCAGAGAAGAAGAGGTAGCGGTTTCCGAGGGCAGTAAAAATGCTTTCTAAACAGGATTAGCTCTCATACACTTTGGAAAAGAATAAATCTGTGGTCATCTGAATGATCATTTTTTCGATCATCTCAGCCTTCCCGGTCCTCCTTCCTCCCAAGGTCTAACTTAAAAACTATATTTCCCTGGCTCGAACATGTTTTCAATCATTACAGGTCAGGAAGCCGGCTATCCTTGTTTCTGTGCGCGCGCCTAGTATTGGAGGAGAGGGTTGGCCCCCAACCACATTTCACATGAATTTCTATTATAGCTGTTATCAAACATAAAATCAAATATAAATAATAAATATTTGTTGCTGCTGTTGCCACACTTGAAAGCCTCAATTGTCGTCAATGAATGGCTCACACAATGCGCGTTTCAACAATATTTCTTTTTGTAAATGGGAGACCATCTGATATCTTCAGGCCCATTCAGTAGTGAATCCTCAGGCTTATGATTTGAGATATATTATGGGTCTTTTTTTGAATGTTTGCAACTTTTTAAATTCATGTAGTCCCATAACATCAAGCAGCATTAAAGTATCACGGCTAATACAACTATATAGGAGGACATCTCACTGAACTTTCTCGAGCTGTAGAAGTAAGTCCGTAAGTAAGTATAGCCATGTCATCCCGTGTTTTCATGTTGGCGTAGGGCTCTGGAATCTAACCGGGTGGTGAAAGACGACTTTTAAAGGAGTAAACTGCGTTAGCGCTGCAACTTAATCCGCTGGAAGCAGTTCGAGTTCTTACTTTCATTCTCTTTCCGTAGTAGTAGTTATGATTTACCGATCACAAATAGACTTGTTCCATCAAGACAAAACCCAAGCGGCCCGTCGTTTTGAGCGTAGTGCTATTATAGCACACAGAACACCCGTGACGTCGTTCTATACCATTTTTATGCTCGATTCAAGTGTAATGCTCCAGCTGCACCGTACGTATCCATAAGGAGACAGGGATACGTTTCAAGAACCCATCATTCATTCAAAATGCATAGTTCATCTAACCAGAAAAGAGAATACATTATACATAGTTACCGTAGTATGATGCTTCCCCTCTCAACCATAGGAGTGAGCATGAGATCGACAGCATTCTTGAGAGCATTATTGTAATTCTATTATGATTGTCAACGATTTCAAACAGGTCTACCGTCTTCTATTCTTTGTGATTTGTATGCCCAAGACAAACGAAAACGTTTCGCTTTGACAGATCCTGATCAACGGCCCAAAGAAGCAATAGGACTTCCAAGAGGAAGCATCCAGGTTTTACGCATAAGATTCTTCGAACATAAGCTCGAAAGGCTACAGTACTCCCAAATACCGATGGCTCCAAGGCCACAGTAAGCAATTACATAGTTGAAACCGATGATTCGACAAAGATAGAACAGGCTAGCTTACAAACACGAGCGCCGATTCGTGGTAATAGTACCTAAGCATTTATAGTTGAGGACTATCCCCAGATGACTGCGTAACTCTAAAAAAAGAAGCGTCGATTGGGGAAAGGGATAGCATAAAGGCCTAACAATATGTTTCTTAGAATATGCCGTATCATGACGCAATAAGACTCCCGCGTCGCTTTCACGCAGTTACGACCTTCTCTCATTCTCTGAAAATGTCCTCCTCCATCCTCATGTCGACGCGAACGTTCAAGTTTGACAGGCACCAACGCCTTGACCAAAGTCCAATAACAGTTCAAGACGTTTTTTTGTAAGCAAGCTCGTCATATGGTGCATTGGCAGGGGTTTGGTAAGCGGATTACTAAACAGTGAATCAAAAGGATTAAAGGCACAGTTCACGATGAAAATGGTTTCTGAGATTTCCCCACAGGATGAATTTGAGGCCCCGCGTTTACCATATCTGACACTAATAGGTCGGAAAACTGCCAGCTAGGGAGTTATAAAGGGCCAAAGGTTGGCCCGTGTGTAACTTTGGACGAGTTTCACCGGCATTGTAGAGCTGCACTGATCACAAGAGGACCCATGCAGGAAGTTCAAACAACTCGTCATGACCCATAGCGACAGTGAAAGACAGTTCTGTACAGTTCTGGCTTGACGTAGTCAGCTCTTTGCGAAATTGCAATAACTGAAATCTCGTGCGAATATCCCTTCCATGTTATTCCCGTCATGGCAATCTCGTCCAACTTCTATTCTCCCTTTGAGGAGCCATATTTTTCTCAAAATCGGCGAATTCTCTCGCTTTATTCACTACCGCTGAACTATTCCCAATTCATACTTCTGCTTTTCGAATAAAACAGGTACCTCGAAATTATCGTGAATTGTGCCTTTAAATCAAAAAACCTATAAATCAGAACTGACGTCAGAATGATGGAGGTTAGCAATACTGAGTAATCCATCATCACGCTCAATCTTGCCGATCAACGAACCGAAAAGCGTCTCTTTCTCACGTCCATCAAACTTATTGCCAGAAGAGGATCAATAGATATTTGATGTACCGGATGAAAAGGAAACACTAACTTGTACATCGACGGTGAACATTTTTTGAATTATTACCGTGGTGGAGCACTTCTTCATTTGAGCCTTCTAATACTCGACAGGCTCATTCCCAGTGCTTCTGGTTGTGGACTACACTGTTGTGGGGCGTGATGAAACAGGAATTCAAGCTCACCCCCTTAAAATGCGTTTCTGAATTCCATCGCTCTACTCCATTACTATGAAGGATCTTTACGCTATAGACGTGATTTCCGTGCTGTGGTAATACATACATAATCATCATAGAGATGCACGTATTCTCATGACAGGCTCCCTAAGAAAAGCACCACGTGAGACCAAACGACCTTTGAAAGTGAAAAGAAAACTACAAAACTTTCTTTTTAGCCGTTTTCCGCATACCTTTTATGTTTGAGCTCTTCTACAATCTCCTGATGGTTGATGCACTTACTTCATGGTTACCAAACATGAAGCAACGATGTTGTTCAGGGTATAAAAAGGGTAAAAGATTAACGAGTAAGTGCATCCTCTTGATCGGCTTTTATGGGATAGCCTCCATTAGATTCCTATTTAACCTAGTACAACCTCGGGACAAACATCTTAAAGATGCTGTGCTCGGATTAAGTAGCATTCAGTTCAGTGTCTTCATCGGATTAGCATTACTGAGCAAAAAAAAAACATTACTACTAGCCTCTCCCTTCCCGTACACCTTCTCCGTTCATTCCATCCTTGGAAAATCTGGAAAAAAGTGAAAATGAACTTCAGGCGATCATCCTCTTTGAAAAATTGAAGATCGGATATCGCGGCTCACAGTTGACCTTTGTTCCCGTTGCCATGGGTCCGCTCCAGATACGGAATGGCCCCGAAAAAAATGAGCGGGTTGTATGACAACGGTGGTCGCTGGGTCAGGCTCAACTGAGGCTAAGGTCAGGTTCAGCCAAGCTTTTGCATCTCTTCTCTGAACCTTCATTAATGTGAAAAGAGGAGATTTACACAGATATGTAAACGTTTCGAGAACGGAAGAGGGATGTATCGCCAGTGGTTGAAAGCGAGTGTCTCCTTGAGGGGACCAAATTCATCAAGGTCTTTTCGTTCTCCCCTATATCCCACTATGAAGGCAGAAGTGTCAAGAGATCTCACCTATGTGCCGACATGATTCAAACGTTTGTCAGTAAGTTATTATGTATAAACCCGTTCGCTCTCGTAGCCGGACAACCTCTGCTGGTCCGATGGCAGTGTGTGATTTGTGTAAGGGGAAAGTCCGAATGGAAAAATGTGATCTCTAGAACAACTGGCAGACAGGAAACGTGCAAAAATACAACATAGTCACTTGAAAATGCCTAAAAAGAGAAATTTATAGAAAAAAATCTCCCACCTGTGAAGCTTGAGCCACAGCTGTATTCCATTCATCAACGCTGTTCGATAACACTTCAATAGTGGCAACGATTGCCATGCCTACAAAAGAAAAACTCTCATACCTTTTCAACGTCCCGATGTTACTTTGTAGTAACTACATTATCTCAGGAGTTACCCCAAGGAAGAACACTAATTGTCGATTCCAATCAGGAGCAAAATAGGCAGAATCGCCAAAAAACAGGCTAATGGCTATGCCGTTCTGCCGAAAATTGTCTGTGCGATCAATTAGTGCCATTTTTACTGCCAGACAAGAATGACATTAACTGATTATTAGGGGTAACATTGATTGATGATTAGAGGTAACAACAGATGTCTCTTTTCCGAATCTTGGAAGCATTCCTGATGAACAAGCGCACTCATTCAAGCCCTGTATTATATTACGCGGAAGTTTAATGTCCTACAACAATAATTGTTTCATAGCCAATTTACGCGAATCAATAAAAAAAACCCTTCCAAAAGACAGCCTGGTAGCGGTGCACTGGGAATAACTGATAAAATCCCGCCCATTATGATCGGACTTTAAGAACACAAATCACACGATGGAGTCATGGATTAATGCGGTCATATTCAGCTGATATTTACCAAGTTTTGAAACTACATAAAGTTCCCGAGATTCGAGAAGTGCGGACGAGTAACGTGCTCCTAGATACTAGTAAATCCCCAAAACTTCCTCTCACAGTTCATCAAGGACAGTACAACGTACAGTACCAGTACCTTACATAACGCTGAGGTGACTATGGACCTTAAATTTCATGTAGCAACCAATTCATTTCCCTCCTTTTACTTTGACATGACATGTTCGCTTGTTTCCCGGAGATGTTTATCTTTTTTATTGTTGTCTACTGAAGCCGTAGCAGGGCATCAACCCTGAGTTATGTACGTCGTGAAAACGCGTAACCAGAATTGCGATGAAAATGGACCTTGAAAACAATGGATGGCCTCACGAGCCCGGCTGTCCCAAAAGACCTGATCGTCATATTGACGTCTGTCCCCTATCGCCGCAAAAGCTGAAATCTATAATAAAAAGGGAAAATATGGTTACGCTAGAAGCCCCACCCCTAACTCCTCTATCTGCAAAACCTCCTCATCGATAGTATACCATCATAAGGAAAGTAAAAGTCACGGTGATCAGAGCTTTAAAGGTTCGCCATGCATTCGACATTTATCTGCAACTGCAAAGACATTCACTCAAATATTTTTTTTTTTGGATGAGGACTCGCTATTCACTCATTGAGGTGATAAACTCGTTTATCCGAATGGTACTCTTAACGAGTAACAAACTGACAGATACAAGCTAAGCCTCAATTTTGGCCGTAACTGAGCCCTGATCCTACCGATTCCCCTCACTTCAGACTTAATTCCCAAGATTGTTTAATTTTTCCTCATGAATTTGACTCCAATTCAGTTTCTTATGCCCAGGAAGAACATTGTGATAAGCTGGCCGCTGAGGGTAGGCGGAATTTTGGCCCGTAGAAAAGCAATCAAAAGTGCAAGGGCGAATTTGAATCAAACGGTCTTATTTATAATTTGCTACCAATCAAGTTTAACATCCGAACTAATCAAGTGAGTATGAAATTCACTCTGTTTCGCCCTACAGGAAAAATCCGGAGAAAAAACCGTGGAGCTGAAGTCCAGATTATCATTTGAATCGAGTATCCCAAATTTGTCGGTAGAGGCATGAACAGAGAATACTTCGGAAAACAAGAAGATGTAAGTTTTTTTTACGGGACCTTCAGATTGGCGGAAGATGAAAATTCTGAGGGAGGTATAGGGGCTGTGTAGGGTGATAGGTAAAAGTTGGTGGATTTTTGTATTCAAGTTGCTTTATAAAATTCGTTCCTCTCCTGAAACCACCCCACACGGCCCTTTCAGTCAGTGCTCGCACTTTTTGGCTTTGAAAGCAATCCAAAGAAAGCTGGCCACGAAAATTAAGGGGTTGAACCGGATTATATGAAGCCTGGCAACAATAACTAGCCATTTCCTTATGCCCAGCATGTAAGGATTCTCTATGAAACTGAGATGATTTTAAAATAGCACCTTCCGATGAGCTAACAAAAACTCTCGCCTAAATCAACGCTCAAAGTTCAATTTTTGTTTAACTAAACCGTCCGATTATACTTAGCAAACTCTGCTGATTTTCAGATAAAAGTATTTCAAATAATTGCGAAATCTCATTGGTTCAAATGAATCAGCACAAACTGCAGCAAAGCTGAACAGCATTACTGCAAGCCGTAGGTACTGCCAAGACAGTTGCTTTGCCTCGTTTACATAATGGATTTACTCTTTTATAGAACCTGTTACTTTCTTTCTTATTGACATTTTGAAACTGATAAGAAATCTTCAGAGCAAAATACTCACCCACAACTATGAACAAGCATGCCACAAGACGTTTGTAGATGTAGCGATGATGATAAAAAGTATACAGAGCAAGAGTATTTGTTGAGAGAAGTATAAAAAGTGCGATCACACCGATAGCTGCCTGGGCACGGTAGAAATCTGAAACGGTAGACATTACAGTAAGTCGCAAAAGTGAGTACTTCTATAAGCTACTGCATTGCCTGATACAGCTACTAAATAAGGTCGGTCAAGAGCGCTGACCGAAAAAAGACGGGTTAAGCCATAGTGAAGATAGGTTTCTGATAGAAGCACCACATTTAAAATGTCATCCGTGATAAGCCACAGAGAATTGTGGGCCCAGCCAGCTTAGATGCACCCAGAATAGCCCAGCGTAAGAGAGCCGTGGACATCGGGAAACTTGAGAGTATTTTAGGATGGTGGAACGAAACCAAAGTTTCTTTCCCCCCCCCCATCCTGAGCAACAGCACCTAATCACTGAGAACACTCTTCCGCTTCGGAAGTAAGGGCTCAATGAACAATTCGCATTCGTTCAGTCGTCAGTGATTCCTAACCGACTGCCAGGCAAAAGCTTATAGTAACTTTATCTGTCAAAGGCTCAATAGATTGATTAAGTTCTGGGATTAAGGTCGTATCTGGCTGACGCCGAATTACAATAGCTTCCGGGAGGACTAAGTCGGTACGACAACAGCGTATACATAGCATCAATCAAAGTAGTGAATGCTCGCAAATCTCACAAGGAAGGCGCCCTATGGGCAAAAACTCGGCCTCGGACGAGACTCAAACCCGTAATTGTGCTATCCAGGCAATGTGCTCTTCATCCCGTACACCTCTTTATCCTTCCATCAAAATGTTCGCAAGCCTCACAGGGAATGCTTCTGTAGTAATCAAACAGGCTTCCCAAATGTTCCTAGTGAAAATTGCTAAAATTTCTAAAAATAAGTGATTTTCCAGATATTTTGCAGTAAACTGTTTTTTTTTTCGTTACATCTTTTCACATTATGACAACAGTAGCGTAGGACAATGTCATTACCAAATTTGAAAAACCGCATCTTTTTGACCCTCAAGAGGCTTCTCATTAACTTTATTTAACATGCGAATCTTCATCAGATTCCTGATGGAGCGAAACCTTTACACGTGAGTCTTTAAGTTTATTTTTGTCGGTTCCCCAACTCATGGCACTTCGTACTCTGGCGGCCGGCCTATGAAAGTGAGAGGCACTCAGGATCATTCAGGATTTTTCAGGGGAGAATGTATCGCCCGAAGAGGATTTCGTCGAAAACCATGGTTACGGTACATTTGAAACGTGTAACACCTGCATCGCCCACGAAGAAAGCTGTTTTTCTGCGAACGGCAACCATTTGACCTATAAACATCACCGACCGACAAGTAGTTAAGAACAAAATCGTTTCACATAACTCGTTTCGTTTGTCAATCATTGAGTGGCGGATTTTGAGCAGTTTACATGCAAATGTAACCGTAAAAACCCTGACCAGTGTAATTTTTCCATTTGTTCCGTGAGCAAAGCGAAACAGAGGAGATCCATCAGCACAGCTATCCATCAGTTGGGCGTCACTTTTTACGCGAGCTGTTTGTCCATATGTTCAGGTCTATGATAGTTTGCACTGGTAATCCCAATATCAGTATCAACGACGAGCTAAGGCTTCTACTAATCCTTAGCGACTAAGCATTGAACAGATGGTAGAAGGATAGTGCTATCTCATAGGGCTAATCCGTAAATGCAGGAGAGAGAGATTCATCCAAATAAGTGGTGCATAAGCCACGACTACGGAAATCTAAGTATCGTCAAGTTTCCGGTTTCGTGTTCAGATTCCGAAATGCCAAAGGAGAATAACGGTAGAAAGGGAAAAAGGAGGGGGGGGGGGCACCCTATTTTCTCGACCCCGCTTTTGTAAATTCTTCATTTTCTGACCGAAAACGCTCAGCTTCCTAAACGATCCTGTGAATACCCAGGGGACGTCGACGAATTCCGCGGGACTACTGTTCATTAATGTGTTGCCAAAAAAAAGGGCTATACGTAACAATAGGGGATTCTAGGAAGGCCTAGGAGCCCCATCAAACCCTTCCTGTGTCCACCTTTCTTATGCATGCCGGCACACCTTTTTATAAACACGCTTGGAGTAGCTTCAGCTACTGCTTTCCGTATTGTTTTCCTTTGAGGGAGAAGCACAAAAAACGTAGATTTCTTTCAAAAAGAAGAGCACCTAAAATGCATGCAGACAACTAAACGAGAGGCTCATTTCTGTATATTTACATTTTTAATCCGACCTCTCCCCCGATGCATTTTACAAGGTTTTTGATATAATTGAGAACTTGGGCGATCTTTTGCCAAGTGTATCTTGCAGTGCCGATACAGTCAATCATAAGAATCGAAGTGTCCATTACGTTACGAAAACCCACCCCTTTCATCAAGGTATCAATCAGGGAGTATCTATCTATAGCTGAAAGTAGCAGTTTTGGGTGGAAGCGAATTTCTAGTACAGACAATAAGCTACAAAATGTAATTCTAAAAAAACCATAATATTAAATAAATAATCTTAGTGTTCCCCATAAATTGCAGCAGCTAAATTTTCCCCAAACGAATTGAAATGTTGATCCTTGAGAAGGAATAGCATTCGTTATAAGTACTCATTATGAGAAATCTCGAGCTTTTCGCGCCTTTTTTTCTTGTGCTTTTCTTATAGCCATTTGAGTAATTTGACTCGACCGAAGAATAGCTCAACCGGGCAAAAAAAGCTTCGTGCACATCGCATAATGTCCATCATCCAACACTAATTAAACGCATCCATTGCGCTTTTTTATATCTTCCCTGTTCCTTTTCATAAGTTTTCCTACCAAATTACTTTTTCCTGATATAAAAACGCTGTTCAAATACAGGAACAAAAGCAGATCGAGTCCACCTGGAAGCACTTTTCAAACGTGCTGTAAATGGTGTAAAGCTAGAAGGAAACAGCTGTTCTGGATCAGATTGTTGCCTAGGACTTCCTTTCTTCGAGCTCTTCAAAGATGCGTTCCTGGCGATTTCGGACAGATGTTGTTTTAAGCGAATACTCCTACGAACATTGGCCATAAGTCGATGACCCTTCGTTGACATTCTGGCCCAGACTGGGAGACGGGCGCCGTTGTAGTGTGACGAGGTCGATTGGATCAGTACACCCTCTAGCCCATAGCTGAGAAGGATGGAGAGAATTATTCGATTGGCAAAACGGTCCCTCAATCCTTTTACTCCTTTCCTTCTCGAATTAGTACGAAAAACGCCGATATGTGGATCATTTTATGACTTACGCCAAATTTCAGGTATTGAAACAGGAAGTTTTTTATATTGAATTTATTAATGAACAGAAGCATTTCGCTATCAAAATATTACTTTTAGAAAGACGTAGTAATTTATTCGCAAAAAAAGTAAGCTTAACATGCCTAACGAGTTGTTTCGTAAGCAACGGCAGGAAGTGCTATGCATTTACTCCACAGCCTACCCAGAAATCTTTATAACCCTAGGAATGGGGATAGAGCCAGACTGAGCGAATTCCTTAAGGTGCTGAAATTTTCTAGACATATCTTAAGCCTGAAAGGGCATCGAATTGAACTAGTGTAACATCCAATTGCGCATTATAGAAGCGGCCTCACAAACACCAAGGATTCCTGGAAAAGCGCCTCTTCGGTGGTAGTTCTCGATATCTCCTATAATTCAGTTACATGCCACCCATAACTTTGACGTACTATCGACTATGCGCACGAAAAGCCTCTTAAGGCAACGATACTGGCCGAGAAGATGCCTCATGAAGTTCCTAAGCCGAGGGATTAAACAGGCAAGTTTCCTTAGGGACATAGACCTGCTTTGCAAGGAGTATTAGAAAGTTTTCGCAAGGGGATTGCGATAACTCGGACAAATTATTACCGCGATGGTATGAACTCGCTGTGGACGATGGGATAATCACTACAATTTGAAGCACTGAAATTGCCGGACTGTGATTGACACGGGACTGAGGCTAGAAAGAAGAAAATGAGTGAGAGAAGAATGTTTAAACGGGAATTAAAGGCCTTGGTAGCGAGTTTTTGGAATGAACTTCGAAAAGTTCACAAGCACAACTCGAATTACATAATGCCCCAAGATGACCTAATGACTATTGAATTCACGAGAATTTTTGCTATGTGTTACTATGAAAAATATTCTATTCGTACTTTAAAGCACCAGAACGGGTTTGAGTCCCGTCCGAGACTGAAGTTTTGCCCATAAATCGCAAACCTTGTGAGACCACGAAAAATATTCTGAATGGTTGTAAGCTCTGAGATTATCGGGCTCGACTTGACTTTCACATGTTGTTGGTTAGGAAATGGCCAAGATCCACATAAAGTTCGGATTTTCCGACCGTTAAGTCCGTATCGTGGAAAATTCGAACATAATCTGATTTAACGAGGGTTTCTGAGGGAAAGAAGCATTCAACTATCTGACATTCTATACCCTCTATACGCGACATGTCCGTGAAGGAATACCGCGATTCCATACGTTTTGGCTATCCTGTGAACGTGCCCCAAGAGCAGATATCTAGCCAGAGCTTGTGCTTAACACATGTTCACACCAATAAACGTACAAGATCCAGGGAATATACTGATTGATGAACTGCCTCAGAGACGTATAGAAAAACATCGTTCATTCCTGAAGTTGGTCTCGTTCAAAAGCGTCAGAGCCAGTCGCTCGTTAGCCATGTCCGAATAGCTGCCAGCGTAAAAATCGGTCTCCGACTTGTCTTTGCGGAAATCAAATGTTGTTCTCACGAAACGGCCAAGAACCACTTCAAGTCCGGATTTTCCGACCGTAAAGTCCGTATCGTGGAAAATTCGGACACAATCAAATTTCACGAGGGTTTTTACGGGGAAAATAGCTTTAAACTAGTCGATAATCTAAATAACCGAACACAAACAGTTCCTGTTTCCCATCGACGTAGTTCAATCATGTCATGAGCTTAACGCTTTGGAGCTAACTCGATTCCTTGCAGACGCACTTCAATAGCAGTCAGGCTATTAGAGAGTGAGTTCCGCTCTGTCTCTTCTCGCTCTTTTAACCTCACGGGATTAGTTTTCACGTCGGGCACAAAGATCATCAGGAGCAGCACTTTCAAATTTGTTCCAAAACATTTATATTATGCGGGTATTTTAAAAGATGTATTAATTACAGCCTTTTCCGATTCAACAGTAATAGAACACCCCGACTTCAAGCTATAAAGGACTTAAAATTGTGAAGTAATAGTCAACATCTAGAAAAGTAGTTGACAGTATACAAACTTACGCTTGAGGTCCGCGTCTGCTAGTCGGACAACATTTTCCGGTGGTGTGGGAAAGTGAGGAATCCATTCCACTGGAAAACGGGTGAACTATCCAGTTCCACGAGAGGAAAATGGGTCATAAAGTTGAGAATCATAAAATAATCTTAAGTATCATGAAGGTTCAAAAAAATAAACATTTACCAGTTTTATGGGTAATGTTTGATACTGTTCGCCATTCACCCCACACACCGAGTTGAACATGAACTTGCTGATATTCCGTGTTCATGAAGTCCAAAACAGCCCAATTTGGTGTTGCCAATGCGGCTATTAGGACAATAACAGCAATCTGAAATCTACGAAAAATTTATATTTCGTATGTAGTAATCACATAGTTTCTCAGGGTATTCCCAGGGAATTTGGGCCGCTCGTCAAAACAATCCACTTCTGTTCGTGTACATAACGGCCGGGCTGAGACGGCGGGCGGCTCTGGGAGAAGAACGTAGCGTATCTATCTACGTAAATATTACGTTGATTACGTACCCAAGCGATAACCGTAGCTACGGCCATGAAACGGCGTTGCCAGATCATCTTTTCATAGGATTGTATGTTAAGGATTTGTGAGTCGCGAAGATCCACAGCTTTCTCAAGCAACTGCATGTTTGTTGCTGGGGAACTGTTTGAATTCCTGAAACACAAAATAATACTTTACAAGTGGGGTTAAGCGATGAAGTCAATCGGACCAGAAGGGTCAGACAAGGTAAGTGTTGCAATAATGATCGAATGGTGTAGTCATTAGGGATTGATTACATGGTAACCCTTTCAACATGGTTACATTCTCATTAATAGCTGGCATTCAGGACAAACAGCTCGCCAGTGGTTTAACAGCAAAGTGTTTTTTCCGGACGATCGAAAACGAGGAAAACGTTGGCGGAGGTGGAGAGGTTGTGAGGCTCTTCAGTGCAATGATTAATAAAATTCTGTCTGAACCACGATTTATCTCTTTCCTTACGAATAGCTTTTTATTGATTGGTAGTAGAACCTATTACAACCCACTATTGATCGACAGATGGTGCAGAATAGCTCAGATTAAAAGCACCACAAGATACTCTGCTTAAGCAGTAAAGGGACCCGAGTAATGCGAGTTCTCAGAAGTCTACCGCGATATAAGTTTGTAACAGAGAGAAGGGACTGACTATAACTGAATATTGTTAGCGACATGATCCACATCGAATTCGGCTCAGCCAAGGAACAAAGAAAAGCACGAATGAGGTGTGGGTGAGCGCAGAACACGCTCGTGTGGTCCCGAATGGGCGGGGCTTTTGGGGCGAAAATCGAGAGGTAAGGATAGAAGAGGCGAGAAGACTATGTTGTTACTGTAAACGAAATTTCAGTTGGAAGTAGCTGAGTGTGAGTACAAGCTCTGAGTGTCAGTTCTATTCTATTGGAATCGCATCCCGTGTGGTAGGGATTGATTGTAAAAGTGATTCTGAGGGGATTTGAGTTGCAGTTGCTGTAATGATGAGACATCAAAGCACATAGCGCTAGCGCTAGCCAGCACACTCGTACGAGAGCCGGCCGGCATTCTGGAGGTTTCCCCAACCAGTGCGTATAATCAAAAACAGATTGAGCGACATACGAGATGCAACGAGAACAGATGTGTATTTCAACAGCAGGCCCTAATAACTTATCGTGGGAATCCGATGCCAGAACAGAAGAGCTCTGGAAAACGAATCCAATAAAAGAGCTCTCATGTGCTTGTTAATGTTTTTCACAAGGGATTACAGATTAACAGAAAAAAAATTTACAAATAGTCAACACTACATATCAGCTGCTGCTCCCGTGAAACAAGCTTAGGATTTTGGGAACCGTATGGTTGAGAGGAGTGGATAGCGCGTAAACGATATGGAATCTTTCGTTTACACAACGATCATAAAAGTAAAGTTCAGTAAAATTTACTGGACTTCAGCGTATACATTGTTATAGTACGGACAAATAGCAAAATTGGAAAGCATAAGGAGGAGCCTAAGAAAAGAGTCATCGCAAGCTGCTCGTGATAATTACCAGAAGTTTACACCACTTTTTGAAAGAATTTAAAATCAGAAAGGGCCAATACGACGACAACAATCGATCAATAGCAGCTTAGTGGTAATTGAGGCTCGTGGTGGTCCAGGAGTTATGGGGGTGACCACATGGGCCAGGTCAACAACTACCAAAGTTAATCGTTGAAGCGCCTCCTAGTCACCAACATTTTTTAATATTATAGTATTACTAATGGAATGTAAAACGCAAGTATAATCAGTGATAAGCAGTTATAACAATACTACAACAAACGTTGAAGGGTTAGTGATAGGCGGGCGCATGAGCGTGTCTATCCGAGCTTTATTCCACATCAAAACATGTGACATGTCGACAAACGAGTAACTTGTTTTTGGCTCCTGCCCAGAAAATTCCGTGCTCAGTGCTTAGGAGCCATAATGAAAGCGGCAGGAAAGAAAGGACGAAAGGAAACCTACGAAAAGAGCTATTGTGACAAGAATATACATGTGCCGTGGGAGGTTTTTAGGTTATCTCAAGTATGAAGGAGCCAGCAGGAAGTCTCGTTCGCAACTGATAGTCGCCTGTGGCGACACGGATTCTTGCCAACTTGAGCGATGGAACCTTGGTGAGTTATACTTCGAACTATCCGCTCTAAATTCGTCGTTGCTTTTGCCAGAGGGAGTGATGAGCTTTTTGGATGGCATGCAAGTCATCTCGAGGTGTTTTAAGTATCTGAAGGGGACGATAGGTCGGGGTCGAGGCCGTTAACTTAATAAATTGTTCTACCTCAAAACTTTGCACGGCACGAGAATTCTAATCACAACAACCATAAAGTTTAAAGGATAAAGTTTTTGGCGTTAGTCAATCCCGTCTGAGGGATGCGCCCCCACACTCGACCTCCATTCAGAATCGTAATGCCGTAATGGGTGCGTACGTGGCCTATACAATGACTTGCGTTGCCAGCCGATGTACAAGTCAGTGCTTTTATCCTCCCAGACGAGTCTGGTACCAATTTACCGACCCAGGAGGGATGAAACGCTTGGTTGGCCTAGGCGGTTATCGATCCAGCATTCGAGCCCCTGACCGCGCGTGTGAGATAGTGCGCCACTTGCCACTACACCACCTCCGCCCTATACAACAAGAATACCGAGTATAAAGTGGGAGACAGCTTGGAGACTATGAAAAGAGCAATGTAATGGAAATGGAACCATGAGATAACTCAAGATACGCTAATAAAACACAGCTCACTAATATCCTTTACTGTTTTTTGTCTTTATTATCTTCAAAAATGCATGACATATGAACTCTCCCTTATTCCAAGCCCAGGAGGATAGGGGACCTGTTATACTTTCGTCGGGATATAGAGATCACATGATGCACGCGCTATCGCGTGGTGACTGTGGAGCCAATTTCAGTGTAACAAGTAGTAATAGCTGGGTGCACTTCGTCTCACTATGCGTATGAAAAATAAAAAGAAATCAAAGGTTAAAAGCGTGGGAGTATGCCGGAAGAATAAGCCTTACACAAATAAAAGATTCAAAGAAACATGATCATCAACTAAAATTAACTCCAATTCCCTTTTGAAGTTTTATTACAGTAGTGCCGTTCCATGTTCAGAGTAGCAGGTGTAAATCCCAATCGCAATGGGTTGTGGGCCGCGTGTGTGGCATGACCCCATTATCTCGATAATAGAACTGCAGCACACCCTACGAGCATATGGATGGGGCAAGAGTCAACGCGGTCTGCTCATAAAAATCGGTTCACGGCATCATTTGACTCGTTCCCTTGATGAAGGCGTCATTGTACTGTATAGCACTTAACTGACAGGTATTCACTTTCCTGTCAGAGAAATCTGTCTGAATTTTATCATAGTTAGGTTTTGCTGTTTGATTCACAGTCACTGCGAAGCCTAAGTACAGTATCGAACTCACAGGATTCGTGGAAACATTCAAAGCAGGAATACTGAAGTCTCAGGACCCCATAAAAAATTAGCATATGCCTGAAGGTGAACTGCAATAGTTTCAGTTTTCGTAGACATTTTTTACTTATTCGGTCAGGGTAGGCCAGGAAGGGTGCAGCATTAAGCTATAGCCTGATGGCCACAACAAATAACAAGTGCAATTCGAGTTGTCCCGGGTTGAAAATGGAGTGGCGGCGTTTACGACTCAAAGTAGACAAGGGCAACATCATGGTTAAGGGACAAGTTTTCTTTGTAAGTTGAAAGCTCATTGTTAGCCCGTTTGATTTTGAGCACTATGATTGACGGAACGGAGTACAAAAGAAGTTCACACTTCAAAAAGTTATACTACTCAGCCCTATAGAAATTCTGGCCCTCACTCTGTACCCCTGGGTAATTACATCATTGAATATCGTTCCTGGAGAAAGCAGAGAGAGATTTGGTAGAAAGCCCATAGAGGAGAGCTTGATCACTATACTGGGGGAAGGGTCTTGGGTTACGACTAATGGACGACGGCGAAGTACGAAATACTCGAATGAAGAGCTTCACCCGGGTGTGGTGCGATTCACGCGCCGATATAATGAGGTCATCGGACAAAACACGCTAAAACATCATTCTTACCATCATAACGGAAGTTATAAGAACTTATAAGTAGAATAAGTAAAGAAATGACCAATATGCACGTTTACAGATGGATTGCGTTTACTAGGATCGAAAAAATTAAAGTTATTCTTATTTTGAACGTTTGACTAGTAAATTGTTGACCTATGAGGTGAATTCTCAGTCTCGAAGGGGCTTTTTTTGCCATAGTAAAGAGATTTGCTCTACTCATGGTGAAGCCGGGAACTACTGCAAATTTATTTGGTCCATCTCAACAGGAAGGTACTGAAACGGTGCTGCGTGCGCGATGACCTCATTATATTGGCGCGTGAATCGCGCGCCCCCCAGCTTCACCCCTTGGCTTCCTCACATGAATTGAGCGGCGATTGGCTTCAGATAGTAGGCACGTGAGGCTTTATAAATAATTTTTGAGCAGAACAATACATATATCATGTACATTCTGCTCAACAGCTAAACATAGCCCTCTCTCGGGAGATCATAGCTCGGGAAAAATTGTTCCATATTATGGAGAGGGCGCATGGAACTGGTAACACTCATAACTCATTGTCTTCCTTGGGATCTACGTCCCAGGTCGTTATTAGTTGTTCTATTTTGCTGGCATCATCCTGTAGAAGTAAATGGCTTGGGCTAGAACGCCTCATACTAGGCTATGAAAAATGTATAGCCCGTTCCTCATGAGGTTGGAGGGACACACTGTGATTCTATTCTCTGTGATGAGCGGTGTACATGATATGTATTGGGTCTTATGGTGGGTCTGATTTCTATTTTTGACGTTGTTATCCTAATAGAATTGCTTCACTATAATCAACGGATAAATAACGCAGAATTATGCAAAGGTGACGATTACTTTTGGCTCCTGTAAACCTGTATAATTAACCCGTATCTTGCCGTTTCTATGTCCCCCTCTGGAAGGAATGATGACATTACTACCAACTCTTCCGGTTACTGGTGAACTAGATTTTTTGCTGTACCGAACCACAGCACAGCTTCTAAGGCTTCGATGATTTAAAACTCAAATTCTTTACAATCTACATCACATTTTGGAGAAACACCAGTTATGACCTACATAACTGGTTTCTACTGACTCATTGGTGGCTCGGCTCGATTTTTGCCAGAACTTACTTTCTATACATGTCACCAC
This sequence comes from Haemonchus placei, assembly GCA_900617895.1. Classification (NCBI taxonomy): domain Eukaryota; kingdom Metazoa; phylum Nematoda; class Chromadorea; order Rhabditida; family Trichostrongylidae; genus Haemonchus; species Haemonchus placei. The sequence continues at coordinate 58,422 of UZAF01016389.1, read as the reverse complement.
CATGTATTGTAAGAGCGGAGGTAAGATCAATAGGGTGTATAATTCAGTAACTGAAAGGCCTTGGCCCAGTAGAAGGTGATTTCTCTTACCTAACATCCAAAAACACAAACAAGTCAAAACTTCATGTTCGATGAAGGGAGAATTTGTGCAGCGGTATTAAGCATCGCTACTGAATAGGCGGCATTCTAAGCAAATCCAGGTCAACGGGGTTTCAATCCCTTCCAGTTTGTCTAAGTCATGTTGAGATTTTTCAAAATTTTTTCGAATTCACAATCCCTTCCCTGTAAATGCCCACGTACCACACTTTTTTTCAGAATCCCGGGTGCATTTCAATAATTAAGCGGCCTAGAGAGCGACTTACGTGGGCTGACCTACGTAAAAGCCACTGCTCGTATTTCTCATGAGAAGCACAAAATGCTTGTCCCTAGAGGGAGCGTGATTCCGGACCATTTGGCATGGGGACTTGCTGACGAAGCCATAGGATCGAACGATAAAAAAGACAACGGAATCCGAGGACGTGGAGTTCCGGAGAGTAAATGGCGGGCGTGATCAAGAAGAACCTCGCCACAGAGAAGTTGACGGCAGAACATGCCGTAAGTGGAAAGAAGTGGCGACTTCTCGCGAAAACAGCGCCCCATGCGACTGATAGGGATCAAGCTAGGAGACAAAGAGGAAGATGAAGGTCCCGGACCACTTATGACGCTTAGCAACGCCCCACCCCTGCCCTTAAGAAGTAAATACCGGATTGAATGCATTGAATTACTCCTGTTATTACATACATATTTGTATAGAATAAAATTTGTACTAAAAGGCTCAGGGTCATGAATAGAAGTGGAAATGGCTCCTGTCGTAGTGAAGGATGATCACCGTCCTTATTTTCGTTCTTTTCCTGGTCATATTCCTAAAATAGATCTATAGCTAGTTCGCTGGTGAGAAGCATAAAAAACGGGTCCATAGATGTGATGTGGGAGGGAGCTAGTTGAGCCATTAGCGTGGGAACCCTCCTTCTTTCTCAGAATACAAGGTAAAGCGTACTAGATTAGATCACCGCACGCTGCTACCCAGATGCGACACAGGCGCCTGCAATGGCGCATTCGACCCAGATGCCTGCAATGGTGCTTGCTGACCCATGCTCTAGCTGCAAATAGGGCCGCTGATTAGCCAGCAATTGCTCCCTATTACGAATTCATTCATGTATAAGAATGATATGGAATATAATGCGGCCTCACCATCACCACCATCTCACAGTCATGAATAATCCTCTTAAACCATGACGGAATTCTGTGAAATTACCTCATACAAGAAATTAGCCCATTTTTTTTCTTTTCCAAGCAAAACTACAAGGGAACCGCTTTACCATCCACAAACTGGCAGTGTAGTGGTTCTTTACTTTTTACTTTTGTTATGAAGTATTAGCTCCCAATAAACTGACAATAGCAACAAAAAAAGAAACTAGGTACCGCACAAAAACTTAGAATAGGAAATGCTTTTGAAACGCCCATCACAGATGCTACCAAAAGAAGTAGGAGTTGTAAAATATAATAAAATTGATCTTACTGTACTGATAGTGCACAGTTTCGCAGACAGTTTACATTTTAAAAGTGTTAAACAAACTGTACGATAGCAGTTCAGAACGACCTCGCCCTACAGAGTTCTATTCATGTCCCTTTGGACTACTTTTGAAAGTGAACCTTAAAACAATTATTGGTTGGGTTGAATTTATGTTTGGATTCGGAATAAAGTTTTCGAGTATTCATGTCAGAGCTTTTCCTGGACCCATATAGTAGTAATCTTCCAGGAACTCCAGCTACCCCAAGGAACTGGTACATGAGCGGTACTATATCCATTAGCTGTCGAACTGCTGAACCCTGTTTCAAGCTGCTAACGCTGAGTTCCACACATAAGTAAACAGGAAGTAATCTGCTTACTCTTCCTGAGTGGAAAACCACGTGGTATGAATGCCTCCCATATTTAGATAGTATATTCTTTCAAGGTAAAAAGTAATGTTAAATGAATGATAAGCAGAAAATAGACATTCCGCCTTCTGAAAGCAAAAAAATTCATCTATCCACATTCTATTTAATCTATTCAAACATTTATTCGTACAGTAAGATAATAATAATACCAATAGAGCAAATGACCCGCTGTTCATTTCTTGAACCTCCCGTCGCCGCTGATGAAATTTGGGCTTCTGATTAACATTATCTAATTGATTTAAATGCAATCGAGAGAAACTTGCTTATTAACCTCTATATTGTTAATAATTTGAAATCCTAGGAACTACTCGAGGACGCCTCTTTTGACCAACAGAAAGTGTTGAGCAGGCTTGACGACGTAATGTTAAAACAATTCTGAGGAGGCCACTATTAGGAATAAGCACATTTTCAGGAAATCGAGCAGAAAACAAAGGTTTCAGATAGGCTACTACGAAGTATTGGTCAAAAAATCAGAGTGGGCCTTTGCCAAGGAGGAACATCTTTTCGTAAAATCAAATAGAAAACATGGAGTTCCAGCAATGACGCAGACCTGGTGGATGCAGAGGGTGGATAGGCCCGAGGGCTATGAAAATTTCATGGCGTTTGTAGAGAACGTTGGAACCGAAATTTTGACTTCATACAAACTTGGCCTTCAATGGTTTCAACAATTTGGGCTTCAGCAGCCATGTGTAGTAGATAGGGAGAAAGATGATCCCATGACTACTTCCTTACCACCTCACCACAATCAGAGGAGCGGAAGTGACCAAGAAGAGACAGACACAGGGCTTCTAGGCTCCACGCATAAATAAGTAACTGGAACTCTGACTTTGGTAAGCATTCGTTGTGATGCGCCATGCATTTATTGTTCCTCTTCGAAATGATAGGGGCTCACAAGATGGCATTCATTCAAAACAATGGGCTGCAAAGGGAGGGAAGAAAGCGAAGGAAACCATCGATGAATAGATCACTTTTTTATTTTCACGGAAGTGCCCATTCACTGACTTTCAATAGAATCAAAAACATCATGACTCGAGGAGAACCCGAACCCTGACTTGATTCAACAATGAAGAGGCCCCTCCCACTTCCTCCGCATTCGGCCCAAATTGAGAGAAAAAAGCCGGAGTTCTGGATGACGATTGCCGAAATGGCAGGAATTTTGCCAAATCCAAATAAAGCCACGGCTTCACAGCTGCACGCCTTAGTCGCACACTGAAAGTGCACAGGGGGGATTCCCCCTTTTTTTGTTGACACTTACGGCGTATTACGCAATTGAGTGGCGATGCCCGCTCTATAACACCAGACTTCAAAGTATGTCTGAGTGTTGTGGACATCACACAATAGGATTATAATAGTTTTTTGAGAATCGCATTTCAAAGCCCTATAGCGAACAAGGAAGGAAGAGATGACAACTGAATGAGGAGACGGCAACAAGGATGATTGTGGGATTCTAAAGGAATGGACAACACAGCGAAGGATTCCTGTGATGGGAGACGGTAGAGTAAAGTGCATAAGTAATGGAAAAAGAAGTAACTTTGGAGGTTTCTTTGAAGCCACGACCAAGATGATACAATGATTTTATTCTGCTAACGTTTCGGCCAATCGCCTTCGTCAGAGCCTGGAAGCCGAAGAATATTTGAGACTCATCCTGACCAAATGACGTTCAGACCTCAGCTTAGTTCAGGAGTGGCCTATAGATAACTAGGATAGTGCTGTAAATCACAATAGGTAACCCACCTTAGATGTCACAAGAAGACCGTTGGCCCTCCTTTTTCGAATTGCGTATTTATACTATTTACAGTGGGTGGGCCCGAGTGTCCTGACCCCTACCTCGG
>UZAF01016389.1:34097-53250 GCA_900617895.1 Haemonchus placei | reverse complement strand
CCGAGGTAGGGGTCAGGACACTCGGGCCCACCCACTGTGAATAGTATAAATACGCAATTCAAAAAAGGGAATCAACGGTCTTCTTGTGACATCTAAGGTGGGTTACCTATTGTGATTTACAACACTTTCCTAGTTATCTATAGGCCACTCCTGAACTAAGCTGAGGTCTGAACGTCGTTTGGTCAGGATGAGTCTCAAATATTTTTTGGCTTCCAGGCTCTGACGAAGGCGATTGGCCGAAACGTTAGCCGAATAAAATCATTGTATCATCTTGGTCGTGGCTTCAAAGAGACCTCCAAAGTTATATCTATACTATGCCAAGATTAAACGATAGTCGAACATGGTTGCTGTTAAATGGAAAAAGAGCTATAAAAACGAGGCAGGAGTGAGAATTAGCTACATAAAGAAGAAAAACAAAGTAAGCAATGTTTAGGGATATCGCTACTGGCAGGTCCTCACCGAGGGCACTCTTATTACACAAAGAAAGTCCGTAGGAATGCTTTTAGCCATGAAAAGTCCTTTCCCAATCCTTTTGGAGAAATAAAATCTCAAATCCGAAATCCCAGTCATCTCTAAATCAAGCTGGCTTGCGATTACCTTACTATTTGTTTCAAATGTGCTGTTGTATTTGAGGGGCTTGAAAATGAACATCGAGAGAGCGGAAGAGGACTAGCTAGCTTGAAGTATGAGAAGGCTTGGTAATGTCCCTTAATTGTGCTAGTTCCCCAGTGAGTCATATTTCTGAAGCCGACTCAACCGCTACTGCAGAAAAGATATGTGGATTGCCATTTGGATGGTTTTATGATACTGAACGACATCAGTTCTTACTAGTGGGATTGGATTATACGGCCAAACCGATTCCCTTGACGAAGATTCTCGAAGAGTTAGTTGAGAACGAGTACGCTACAACACAGAAAAACTATTTTTTTTTCAAATACCAAGCTTCGTTAAATAGTTAAAATTTATGTCCAAGCTTCAGGACGCTGTCAAAAATCAGAATGATACGTGTTTTTGAGCACAATGATATATAAAAGAGTAGTTGGCAATGCTGAGATATCAGTGCAATAAATCGTGGTGTATATGGTCTGATAGGCGGAGGTGGTGTGGTGGCAAGCGGCCCTCTATCACACATGCATGGTCACGGGTTCGATTCCGGTTCGGTATCAGCTCAGCTCAACCAAGCCTTCCACCTCTCCGGGTCGATTGATTGGTACCAGACTCATCTGGGAGGTTGAAAGCACTGACTCGTACATCGACGGCCATTGTGTAGACCACACACGTATTCAATACGCGACTACGATTAGGAATAGAATTCGAATGCGGTGCGCATCCTTCTTACGGGATTACTCAACGCCTGAAGATTTTATCCTTTCCGTGATCCTTTTATGGTCTGATTGTGGGCATGCTTACAGCAGACTATAAATTATGTCAACAAACTTCCATCACTAATAGTCTCACCAACCAAATACCTTTCAGAGCCCATTCCACGAAGGTGGAGAATGAGTTCACTACTTTTCAAGTTGGGCATATTCGTGCCTAGCTCCACCAGTCGCACATCTCGATGTCGCAGTCGAGGAGATTAATCATGATCAAGTTGTCCGGCAAGTAAAAGTGCATAAAGCGAAGTTACATCTAGTGAGTGGAGACAGTACAACTCCTCGCCTTTAGTTCCCCAGTAGGAAGTCTTCGTTGATTGATTTCAACTAGCCCATTCTTGCTCCGATTGGCCTGCTGGTTTTGAGTGGTTTAAGTGGACTTCATCGAAACAGTTTCTCGAGATGCATGTCATGATCGCGAAAGGCTTTTATAGGACGTTTATGAATTCTCATGAAGTTTCAAGGGCTGGCAGAGGGCAGATGAAATTACTTCTGCATAGAAACGCTCGAGCACTATAATCGGAAGCGCGCACCATCCATACTTGTAAGAATAAATGTACTGACTTCGTGGTGGCTGGATCTTGGAGAAGTGATACTGGCAGAACCTAATCAAGTTGTTAAAAAGCCTTATTCTACTGCCTCCTTCCCATCTTTATGATGACTACGGAATTTCCCTATGACTTACTTACTTTTGCGCAGCTCTTGTAAAAAATGGCTCATTTTGTTGACTTCTCAACTCAGATGATTGCGCTGAAGCCCCTGAAGTTGATCATTCTGTTCTGTCGGGGTTGTTGTTGTTCATTCATATTTGAGTCTCAAAATCGACAGACACAAAGGCCGCCGAACGATGGTCACGCTTTTTCACAAAAGCTCTGAACGAAAGGAATGCAAAGCCTTTTATCCCTAAAGAGAGTACGATTCACTGGGCCACTATGGCTCTTGACAGGGACGAATGGAAACGTTACTGGCGCCTGCTCGAGGAAATCGATGATCAACGAGACGACAGGTGATACAGATGGTTTAGGCCTCATCAGACCACCAGCGATTACCTGACATATGAGATTTCATAAACATTCAACTAGTAGTTAGGATGTTTACATTACGTAGAAGATTTTACTTTAGCAATAACAAGTGAAAAAATTAAAATCAGGTATAACTGGGAATGGCGGCAGTTGTGACGAAGCCACACCCCTTCTGAGATAATAGAGCTTTGAATATTATATACACATGGGCACTTTTCATATGAATGTCCTTCGTACTTCTTATTACAGATTCTTTATGACAGTTTTTTATCACCATGTTATTTTGCTTCACTTAGAATAGGATCAAAACTTCTCCAGTAGAAGTCCTTAAATACTGGAAAAAATACCTATAAATCACTCGAAGTAGAGAGCTGTCGCTCGAAAATTAAGAGTTATTCAGGAAGGAATGACCGAAGGATTTATGAAATCTAAATGATGAGAATCGATAATGAATCGATGAAATAAAACTAGCCAGGTAGACAAGAACATGGTAAAGCACAGTGAACTTCTGTCCCAAATGACTCATCTTGCTATTTCGTATTAGGCATCCACTTAGACGGCCACATGAGAATATTTTAGGACTTTCTATTGATAAAGTCCTGCATAAATTACATGAGAGCCAAAAGCTCTCTTTCATTACTCTGGCAGTTACAATCAGGGGGAAACGGACAGTAGGAACAGTCTTGTGTAGTCGATCCGCCGCACGCGGCTGTCGCGGACCATTTGCCTCATTATAACAGTTCTAGTGTTCTTCATATAGCTCATTCGCTATTCGATTATTACTTTTGGCATGATTCTACTGGTATTCTTTTGTTCCTGTATTTCTTATTTATTGCTGCTGCATTTTGCTATTATACATTCCTTCGCGCACGACGTCTCTCTCGCCCGACGCGACCGTTTCGTTCCTACCGCACCACACCCGCTACCGTGAACATGTTATGCCGTAGATAATGCAGGAGCTATAAGAATGCTGTGAAGTGCTCAGGAGTCGATACTGACTCTGGACATTTACAAACGAACAAGCTCAATCTTGTCAGATTCGTTTCAGATGACACGCTATGCCATCCGAAAAAGGTGAGGGGTGCCAAAGCAGAAAATTATTGGCCATGCCACACAACTCAGCCACCCTGTCCCTTGACCAAACTTTTTGACTGATTGGAAGTGATTTTAGCTGAGCAACTTTCCATTAAGTGCGACTGATAATGAGATAGAGACACGTGAAAATAGCAATATTTAAAGCCTAGTAGATCGTAGAGAACCGTAAATATATTTTTTGTTGAGATATTGACAATCTTACATATTATGTAAAGCCGAGGAGAGGAAGGAGAGGTTTTTAAAAAAGCAACCACTTTCAAGAGGTATTGAGACCTGAATGATAGACACACAGTTGTGAGAACGAGAAGTTATTTTTTTTATTTTGACTTCATGCTCCTGCTAATATATGTAAGTGCTGTTATTTCTACGCAGTAGCAGAGCACGGTGCTCTGAAAGCACAAATGCGGGTTCGAGTCCCATGCGAGGCCGAAGTTTTGCCTGCAACTCCTCACCTTAGTGAGACTCCAACTACTTTAGTTGTGAAGTTTACTTTTTAAGCTGTATGTGGAACCGAGATACTAATAAACTTCATTAGGCTGACGTTTCGGTGCCTTCACTTTCCTCGAAGCCTGGAAAGACAAAAGACAAAATTTGAAAAACCATTCGATCAAGCGCTATTCCAATCTACAAAGAAAGTTCAGAAGGCGTGGACTAGGAAGTTGGAAGTTGTTAACTAACCTTTTTGACCGACCTTTGGGGTCCACGGATCACCCTGAGCGGGTGTGGCTGCGATTTAAATAGGGTGAGGCTCAGGTCTCCTGCTTTATATTAATGCTTACTTCTCGGTTCTACAGCATAAAAAGTAAACTTCAAAACTAAAGGAAGAATGCCGAGATTTATCGACAGTCGCGCATGGACACTCTGATTACTATTCCCAGGGGGAGCAACTAAGGATGGATAGAGTGTAAAAATAAGATGTGTCAAGTGGGAAAGAATCTGACTGAATAGTGCCTCTGTCCGGGTTCCTGCCCTACCCAAACTCGTTATCTGTGAACTTACCTAAATACCTTTTGCATTTAATTAAGATAAGCGAAACTTGAATAATCCAACAGACACGAAAAGGACAATTCTCATCCCAATCTCGGACAGGATTGACGTTTTTTATTCGACTAGAATCCTCCAATTAATAGAAAAAAGGGTAGAAAGTATAAGAACCATTCGAAATAGTATTAATTTCCCAGGAAGCAGGTGGAAATAGGAAACATGTGTCGAGCTTAATCTTATTTACACCTAGTTTGGATGTGATAGGCTGCCCTATATCCATAAATGGAAATGTACTCGAAAAAGTACATGTGTATCTAAAGTTGCTTAACACCTGCCCTTCCTTCCTACCTGATGGTTCTTAAATGTGGAAACCCAACGGCTGAATCTACTTGTATTTGCAGGGTTTTCGCTCGAGAAGTGTGGATTCTACACCGAATACCCAAAGAAAGGCGCAAATTCTTTGTGGTAAAGTAATGAAGGAGTTAGGATTGCTCTTTCCTCAATTGGGACCGATGTGATGTAATAGCAAGTGCTATTGACGCCCGGTCACGGGTTCGATTCTTGGATCGACATCCACCTGGGCCAACGCCTGGCATCCCGCCGGGGTAGGTGAATTGGCACAGAACTTGTCTGGGAGTATAAAAGCACTGTCTTCTACATCGGCTGGCCACCGCAAGTCACTGTAAGGCCACATACGCACTCATTACGCCACTACGATTCTGAGTGGAAGTCGAATGCAGGGGCGCTTCCTTCAGACGGTGATCAATGTCTCAAAATTTTGAAGATGTTCAAGACTCTGATTAGCTGGCTTCAATGACAAGAGAGCGGAGAGGGAATGAAAAGTGAATGTGGAATGTTATTCCCGAACGCGTCGACATGTCGCGTCGGCGACGAGCTCGGCATGCCGCCGCGCACACAGTTAGAATTGAACTTACTGCAGATTGTTTCGGTAACTTCCGTGAAGCCACTAAAGCTTGCGGCCGCGAGAAAAAAGTGAAACGCATTCAGTGGCCAAAGTAAAAGAAGCTCTGCTCTGCCCAGTTATTGTTCACGAGCTGATTTTTCATGTGGGACGGAACAATATTTCAGCTCATATGACTACTGCTCGAACGCTTCAAAATATTATAGAACTATGTACTCATTCTTAAATTGTTTACTAATTTAAAATATGTTGACAAAACTTTCATGGACGAAATGAAAGTGCTTTAAAAGTGCGAGAATTCTCTTCTTGAAAAAGAGCCTCAAAAGGACCGAGATGAATCGAAAAAGTAAATCATTTGATCCCAAAGGAAATGGCCGCACAGGTTCGGGGGTATATTCTTTGCAAATGCATCCAACTCCAATGAAAAAAGGAGCAACTGGTCGGTAAAACCAAGAAAACGTCTGACAGGCGGAATACAACTCCTTGGCGAGGTGTTTGTCGATGCCGAACAGGCTCGAACAGGGATGGAAAAGGCTCAGAAGGATACTTCATATTGGTATGTATGTGCAAGCAACCGACAGAACTCGGAAGCAGGTGCGAACTCATGAATTTTCAGGGATTTTTTTGACGAGTAGAGCCTTGTAAATATTTCAAGGACATTTAAAAACGAAAGTGGTTCGTCGATGATGACAAAAAGAGAATCCCAGCCCACCTTTGGAGTGGTAGCTGAGATGATAATATATGATGATTTTCTTAATGATCACGTTACATGATTTATACTCATAAGTAACGCGATATAATATCGGACGTCTATACGAATACCTTTTGAGGGTACAACTGGAGTATTCCTTTTTTACAAACTGTTTCACATGGAAAAACACCGAGAACCAAATCAAGCAAAACTCGAGAACTGCTGTGGCACCTCACGGATGAGAGCCTCTTCTATACAGCAGTTTTCCCCGTACAGTGCAAGTTTTTGAAACCTACCAGGAGCGGGGAAAAACGACGTTATCTATTCCTTGGGACGGGAAAAAAGAGAAAAAACGGGAGCCTTGCCTTTTATTTCTTTTTATGGTGATGGAAGCCCTTCTATTCCTGAAGGACAGGAGTCAAGTGGTTTCCTCAATCTCTATGTTGTGGGGATTCATAGTTATTCATACCTATCTAGGGAGGGGGTGGGGGAGGGAATAAAATTGCTATAGAATAGATAGAACACAATAAAAATGGGTCAAGAAGGGGAAATGGAAAATGGGAGAAGAGTAAGAGCAGTTTTATCGATTGATGAAGGTACATAGTAGCCCCGGGGCCACACTTCAAACTTTGTTCAAATTTTTATCATAAATCAAACCTGCTTCGTCCATTAACCGCACGAGCCATCGTTTGACTTATCAGCTGTAGAATTCGATTAAGCGTAGGCACGTGCTTTTGTCCACCAAATCGTGCACAATCTCAGGAGACGTAGTTCAGGGAGAGTACAAGTAGTTGAACTGTAAGTAACCTCATTAAATTGAATAATGCAGTGAAACCATCAGGGATCCGAATGAACGCAAGGATTCACGGCATTTTCACCTCTGATCGAAATCGATTGTGAGTTTCTGTTTAACTCTTATGACGTCAACAAGTTGGAGTGGGAAGTTTCCAAGAATACAAATATTTTACAATTAGAAATTACTAGAAGTTATTAGAATAGTGAGCAGTATAGCAAGAAGACGAGAATGTTTCAAGGAAGATTATTGATGAGACAAGCTGTCAGCACTAGGCATCACCATCACACGCTACTGCTCCGTAAAAATCCGAAAAAACCCGGAGAAGCTCCACCTCTGTCATACGGTGTTGGTATAACACGAAGTTTTCAAAAGCAAACCTGAACCGTGCTACTAATAAACGGATTTTCGGGACCACTTTTCTTCACAGACCGACTGTGATGAACAACCTTCAAAAATAAGTCTGAACACGACACGAGGGAGTGGCCGTGGGCTCGTGAGAGAGTACATTGACCAGTTTGTTATCGTGGTTATAGTCGAATAAACATGAAGAAATAATATGTATATTCGAGTAGGCTCCAACACACGATACAACTACCACTGCAGCTTCTGTCCCGTCTTATGGTTTAATTTTTAGATAGATTTGTGTTTTTATATTTTTTACATTTCTGCATTTACATTTGCATTTTTTATTTCTGCATTAGGAGAGGGAATAGCCAGAAATTTGTCACGATTCCGTTGTTAGATGATTACTTTTTTCCACTGCCCCCATAATTGAATTGAGGAACCCGGACGGAATGGCGGGCCTTGAGGTGATAGAATAGAATAGAGCAGTCTCAAGTAGGCCGTCTCAGAAAGAGGGTCCTAACCGGATCTGTCAAACAAGCAGTTGTGACTGCATGATTTCTCATCGAAATTGACCATATTCACTTCTGCATATTTTTTATTTTCATGTTTGAAGGATCAGCTTTATGCTGGTCTCCATAGGTGATATTGGAAGAGGATAATTCTCACAATTCCAATCCTTCAATAAAATAGTGATCGGATCAACGTCGAAACTTTTTTGGTCCATGAGGCTAAAGACACAATATAGGTACGCAGGCTAACCATCATAAATCACTCCTCAAAACTTTATCCTGTTTCAGTTCAGTTTACTAGTTTTCAGATTATCAATACTTTCACGGCAAATAATTCTCAATCAGAAATTTGATTCATATAATTTATAAAAAGTTTTTTTCAAATTTTCCACGGATCAAATGAAAATCAAACGCATCATGTATAGGCCTTTGGAAGGGACTGATCAACGCCACGCACTTCATACTTTTGAATAGGGACATCCACACTCCCCATGTCCTCTCCGACGAGCTCAGAGTATAGGACAAGATCAGGACGTGCTTTGCAAAGGAACTCGATCATGTGCCAATGATTGAAAGGGACTGGTGACACCTACGATGATTCGGTAGATGAAGGGAGCAACCTCCGTCTCGATTCTAGCCCCAATTTTTTCTAGACTCCTGAGCACCACCCTAATCCTAGCCTTAATGATTTCATGTGATACCGGAGGTAATGAAGAGTAAAAGAATGTCGATAGAATCTTCCAACATCAAGTGAGATAGCGCCAACTAACACCCTTCCTTAGGAGCTACTAGAGCAACAGAGAAGCGATGCCAAAACTAATTGGGACCAGTACCTTTGCGATGATTTTAAAGCATTTTCAAAAGTATTCGTACCACTTCTTTGCAAAATATTGTATGAAAAACATGAATATGTTCACGTAATTAAAACTATAAATAATTATTTATGATTTCCACGTTGTGGACGGGGAATTATCGCAATGTTACATCATTACGTCATTTCTCTTGCGATTCCTTTCGGCTTACACCTGACTGGTGCTAAATGTTCTATGGACAGCTGTCAACTGACGCCACCAGGCTATAGTCGTCGAACTACCACGAACTCCTTGCTCTCACATCGATCTAAACTGAACGCGAACAACATACAGCTCCATGAATCTCTATAAATTAAAATAATCCCAAGGATTTGGCATGTACGCCCAAAATGAGGACAAGTTCGACATGGTAAGTTCCTTATGCTAATAATTATTGCTTTACGTATTTTCAAATGATAGAAAAATTTAAAATTTTTTTTCAAAAAAAATCTTTCATGAGACGGATAAATGAGTAATTTTGGTTATGCAATCAGAAAAAAAAATCAAATTACCAAAAAATTTCAAAAAATTTGCAGAGTTTATATGGAAAGTTGCAAGGTTTTTTTTTTTGACATAAAATGAAAAGTGCTGAATTGCTCCAACTGCATTCAAAAAGAAACGGACCGTTAGAAATATAAGAAACTTTCCTTTTTATTTTCACTGGTTACATCTGATAGAGTTAGCTGGGGTTAACTGGCAAAGGCAGTTGCTTAGCATCTTGGACGCCTGACAAAACTGTCCAGGACCAAGTGAAAAGATAACAACTGACAGCAGCCCTTTCTCAAGATTTTGTATGAATTTCTTTAAAAAATATCTTACAAATGATATCTTACACTTTAAACTGATAACTCAAGGGAGTACAAAGCATTCAACCTGTGGGAGGGAACACATGAGGGAATTTCGTTGATGAATTGATTCAGTAAAAAAAAAATAATCGATGGAGTAAGTAAATAAGCAAGCTAATAAACAAGAGTGAAATCTTATCAGAGCTGAATATGGGAAAAGGTGCAGGAATACTATAGAATTCTGTATATTACAGGGCTCAGAGAGCTCATGCTCTTCGCTCAATGAGATTCCAATGGAGATGGACCTCACCGCTTCTGGGCCTCCAATTTCCGACGACGAAACGGATTTGGAGACCAGGGAACGGAAATATATTACGGTAATGCTCTATCTGCTGCTCATATGATACTAATTCATTATATAAAAGAAATTACTAGAATGATTACTTACATCATTTCTATCTTAAGGGTGTTTATATGCTGACACAAACGATCTTTTGTGATCGTTACCTATCCTTTATTACCAGTTAATCAGAAGTTACGCCAAACGTTTTTCATTTTATGAGGTAGACTTCAAATACTGCTCTAAAGCTTTTACAGCCTACGTACTTCAGTTGTTGGAAGTTTTTGTTCTGTTCAACTTCTCTCCTGCCCTGTCGGATAGCCCTGCCAGCTGCCCGGACATTTTTCATTGGAATTTCGAGGGAAAGTTCTCTAAATTCAGGCAAAACTGAAATCTGTGGCAACATTTTCAGACCTTTTTCATCCTTTTAAGCCTTTTTCATCCTTTCAAGTTTTTTCAATTCGGGACAATCTGCATGAAAGCATCTCAAAAATCAGCGGCAACTGTATTCAGAAGAAAATCATGTTGGGTTAGCTTAAAAAAAAGCAAAAACTCGCTCAGTAGTCTGCTGAGTAATGACTAAACATCGAACATGGTCATTTTCTGGAAAATAGTTGCTTTAACATCAGATTGCGATTTAGGCTTACTGAGAAAAGAGCATGCGGAACAGCTATAGAAGACCCAGACTATTTTTGGGTGTTCCCTCTTGAATAAATGATAAAAAGTTAAATAACGAACGGCCTAAATCGTCTCACTTTTCAGCAGTTATGATGAACAAGTGACAGGAATTGCAGTAATCACTTACATAGTTAAGTGGCCACTAAGAGTTATTGGGCAAACTTTATTTTTCGCATGTGAAAACAGTAAAATTTTTATATATTTACAAGCAAGTGGCAAAAGTGTCCTTGACTGAACGGTTGATGAAATGAATTAAACGATCAATACATATACATATAGGGTCTGGACAACTCGACCAATTTGAAATCTTTTGCTAAGCATATCGACTAATTACTACTCTCTCGGCATCAATAGCAAAAAACGGCGTATGTTGTTGATGTAGAGCTCCGAGCTCCCTCGCCTTCAATGAAATTTAGAGAAGCCTTGATGATCGATAACTCAGGACATTTCCTGTGTTTGTATTATAGCCTGGAATACACATTACTAGGTAGAGAACTAGTTTTACTATGTAGTAATCTTGAACGCACTTTTAGATCGGTTTTTTTACTGGTACACCTTATTGCAAGGATTTATGAGAAGTTCTAAAGGCGGATTTGAGCAGGTTTCAAAAAATAGTTTTCACACTTGTATCCTCTATTTGGAAAAAAAAAACAAAGATAACTCGAGCAAGACGAAAAAGAAGTAGAAAAAGAGCCAAGGGCTTCAGAGTTATCCCAAGACCTATCGTTGAGCATGAGGGAGCGAAAAGACTAACTAGTTCAGGGGATTACTGCGAGCCAGGAGTTGAGTTGGTAAATGACGCAGTAAATGCATCCTCTCCAGTAGCTGTTTTTCAAAGCCATATGCACCAAAACGTTCTGCTTTTTTTCGGTTCAAAGATCTGACTTTTAACAAATTTCATTTATACTCAAATGTCATATGACCAGTACGAGTCAACACGTATCAAATGCAAGGCATGTTACTGGTTTATTCCCAGTTAGGGAGTAGGATACCGTCGCAGTACAGTAAGTAGGTCGCTCTCAAAAAGGTTCTAGTAAATGACGATATCTCAAAATCAGAACTGTTTGGAAACCGTTCTAAGTACGTTCAGCATATATTGTATGTAACAAAATTAAGGGGAAACCTGCTCAATGGCTTCAGAGAGGGCCTACGAAACCCTGCTTTCCGGCATCAACAACAGAACGAACTTGAGCTATGAAAATGCTAGAAATTCCTTCACCAATCTGTGATGTGTTGACGACAATATATACGACTGACAGAAACTCCTTCTGCTAATCCGAAAAATAATTCATGCTTATTTTACTGACAAATTCTGTTTTTGCAGTTGCTAGATGGTAAATATTAATGGGCTGGACGGCTTTTCTAGATTTCATTATGATGAATCATCGTATTAGTTAAGAATTAGAAAAGTATTCAAAAGCTACTGAAGTTGAAAATTTTTCATTAGCATATTCGTATTTATGAGAGAATGAGAATTGATCAATCGAATATCGATGCATTTACTGTTTCAAGTACGCGAAACGGATATTACCTCATGTTGGGTTGGTGTGTCTACTTTTCGCCTATCTCCTTATTGGAGCGACGATTTTTCACGCAATAGAAGGTCCGAACGAGTTAGTGGTGAGTATTCACTTCAAGTTCGGGTTCGTACTAAAGTTTAGGTCCTCTTGATAGATATTCGCAAAGATGAGAAGGAATGGTGGGTGTACTGGGATGTTGAACACTACTTATAACAGGTGCATGTCAGCGGTTCGAATCCCGGATACTCGTAAAGGCCAACAAAGACTTTCATCACTCTGTGGTCGATTGGCTGGTACCAAATTTAGCTGGGAGGGTGGAAGCTCTAACTTATACATCGGCACATCAGAGTAGTCGTGTAGGCTCTATGCGCGTTCTATCGCTACCACGAATGATTGGAAGTGGAACGTGTAGGCGCAACCCAAGACTCGGATCGATTAAACCTAAAGACTTCATCCGTTTCGGCGCAAATCCTAGATAAAGTAGCGGATAGCTTTCTGCTGATATTTTTGCTGCTGCAAGCGATGATTCTGGGGCAAAACTGATAATATCGAGCGATAAGTGGAAATGAAGTATGGGACTCCGACTTCTGTAGCCCACTCTTGACGCTGACAGTCCCAGTTAATACGATCAAAGCCAGAAGTCTGGTTTGTCCAAATTATGTCCAATTACGCCAACTCTTTCCAGCCGCAGGGACATTACTGAAATAGTTTTGAGTCTTGTGCACCAGCCCCGCCCACCGTGAGCACGCTCTACCCTTCGCGCACACATATTCTCTCTTCAATCTTAAGGGGGTAACGGAACTTCTCCCCGATTGCGGCATTCTCCCTTGCGGCATGCGGCAAATGTCACTGCAATTACCGTACTCACTGCTCTCCCCGCCAATCGATAGGACACAATATTTTTCGTTGATTGCTGTTCTTTTTATTAGATTTAAGAGTTTTTTTTCTGTTTTTTTCGCTTCTTTGTTCATTAGACTCGATTAACTGGAAAAATTCCGGACCCATCCGAAGGCTAGGTGATTTCACTTTACTAAGTTAATTAAGGCAAGAGTAAAACATTTACTCGTATCGAAATTCCAACTATTTTCTTATGCTACATACACCTGATTGTAGATAAATATAGTCGGTGGATGGTTGCGAGGAAAACTTCGCGATCTGACACATTGACATTTCATTGAATACTTAGCGACTACATTTTACGATAGAAATCCGAATACGTTGGATATTCGGTTTTATTAGTAGTAAAATGTGGTGAGTTTGATGTATTTCAGCAGCGTGATTATGAATTACGGACAATCTTTGGATTACGAGATGATTTTCAGGATCACATTTGGAACATCACCCAGGTACCGTGGAAAGCAGCATATTTCCACTTTTTTCATTTGAACTCTATTCAGTTCAAATTGCTACTACTTTCAAAATCTTACCAATGTTTTAAATATTGAAAAAACAGCTTTATACCAACTTATTTCTTTTTTTTGCAAACGGATGATACAGAGAAATGACGTCAGAAAACGATGAAGCTTTTGCAACCCCCTTGTTTCTTCACGGAATCGCTCAAAAAGCAATGTTCCCATGAGGATTTATCCTCTTTTGGCAGTTCCCATTAGGGAGTAGAAAACCGCCCAAAAAAGCACACATACACCGATTTCGTCAAGACAGCTATCACTGTCACAGCAAATGTCTCCATCCACAGACAAGGATACTTCTGCAGTTAAAGGCATATTTCAAGATGAGAATGGTTTCTGAGGTTATCCCTACGTAAACCTGTTATCCCAACAATGGACATTATCGAATCGAAAAACGACCTCGACAGGGCGTTATAATGGTCTGAAAGAGCTTGAGAGATGTACACACCCAAAAGTGGCCGTGTTTGGCGACCTTACTATGGCAACATCACATAAAATGAAGCTTTAAGCCGCCGACGAATAGTACGCTTGTGCAGGAGACACTCAGACGATTACAGACACGTAATCCCGTACAACCCCTTTCTTAGCGCTTCTTGAAAGCCTTATACTCCTCAAAATTGGTCGACTTCCGGACTTTCCTCGCCATTTTCGCACCACTTTGCACCATAACTTCCACCATTTCACCTAAGCTGGATAGCTCAGAATTATCGTTAACTTCGTTCAATTTTCGGTTAAATATCCCTCTTTTCAGTACTCTAAGTGCTGACTGGCTTGACTATTATGACACTATTATTCTGATTCTATCAAGTGGGAATATTGAAGATTCCAGATAGAATATTCAGCTTACCAGAAGCAGATCCTACCCCAAGCTACTAAAAACTGAACGGTGACGACATCTGGTTAGGAGCACTCTTGCAAAATATCTGCACAGCTCAACAAGAAGTTCTGACGTAGTTATTGGAGATCTGAAGCTTCATAACTTTCTGTTAGATCCAGAGCTCATTGAATAGCATTTAAGTAATAGAGTGAACTAAATTCAGAATCAAGAGACATCATGGTAGATTCATGAAATGTGCTCAGCCCAACTTCATGGGCATTACTGAAATATTTTTATTGGCTACAGTATATTGTACTGGAAAAAAACTGGAAACTAGCGACTGATATGAAGATACTGGAGCACAGCAAGAACTTCAAACTGTCAACGAGCGATAAACCTATGGGGCGGGACCTATGTACATATCTCAACAAGGGACAGTTGCTGATGGGAAAAAACAGGGACCAACAACTTCAAAAAAATTCTACTGTTGGTAAGTAAATTCTTTTGTGTGAACTAATCATCCTTTGTGTTTCCAGGACGTCGACAATCGAATTTCACGGGAAGCCTTCAACTCAATCAATCAGGAATATTTCGAGCAATTAGTGAAGAACATATTTATATCATATAGGAATCAATTTATTAATGAACACCATCTAATGAACAAAACGAAAGGAGAAGGTCTGCTGTGGACGTATCCAAATAGTATTTTTTTCGCCACAACCGTCATAACAACAATTGGTAAGGTCGTTTTTCCTGCGCCGTAAATATTTCGATGACTTTAAAATAATAACCCACACCTCTTCAATGTCGGTTCTAAACAAACTGGATAATTTTTTTTCTTAATTTACTCAGTAGTCAGCATTATAATAATACAAAAAAGTAAATCAATCTCACATTACTCATTGTTTCAACTTTGCATTTGTTCCAAAACATAAAACAAAGTGCTATTGGTAACAAGTGGTCGAGGTAATTTGAAGTGAAACTTTATTAAAGTAGGATTAAGGTGTATCATGTAAAGTATGTTAGAGGTTACTATATTAGTATTAACTTCATATCGTCAAAAAATGCTTGAGTGAATTTTGGACTTGATGTTTTGTTAACTGCTGTTTTTCGAGTCCCGTCCGAGACTGAAGTTTTGTCCTTCAATCGCCAACCTCGTGAGGCTTGAGTGAATATTTATTGAGCACTGAATATTACAACGTTAGAGAAGTGATAGATATACGTAAAAGTAGTTTTATAACTGAAAGAGTTTTTAAATTAGGATTAAATAAAACAATTCTCAATCAATAACTTTTTGGTGAAGTAAAGCTGTAAAAGAAAAATCGTACACTTACTTGATAACCATCGAGCGGTGCACATTTTGAAAAGAGTTTAAGCCAATAATTTTTTTTACAACCCATTACTTCAGCATTTTACAAGTTTGAAAGTGATAACTTCTCAGGAGAAGTGATCTACAGCCATCTATCTCGAGAAAGATTATTTAGAATTTTTAGAAGGAATTTATGATGAAATCTGAGAGGAAGCCACAAGCTACATTACTCATCATATTACAGTGTACAAAATAATAAACTATTTTGAATTCATAGACTGTTTACACTGGGAGCACATTCGTAAACCTAACCACATCATTCAACTAAGAAAACTCATCAATCACACGCAAGCAAACATTTCACTAAGAGGCTCAACCCTACAGCACAACTCTCACAGTCTACACAGCAACTGTTACTGTTTTGCTATCCTTAGGAATTCGGGAATGTTTGTTAGCTTTTCTGCCCACTTGATCCGTCATGTATCTTCGGCGATAAATAACAGGTGCTGCATACCTGTCCATTATTTTGGAACTTGATAGGTATTGTTATTACAAGGTACAACATTTTACGGCTACGATCTGCTAGGCTGTTTTCTACGAAAGACTCGGTGAAGTAGCCATTATTATGTGAGGTTTGAGAATAGGTTTGAAAAATTTGGATAAAAAACATTTCAATTTGTCATCGCATTTCACGTCTACAGTGAGTAGGTCTATGTTCGATAACTGGTACCGAACTTTTGAATATGGTTCCTGAATTAAAATCATTTAAGTTTTGCTTATTGATGAAGAGATGGATCGGTTTTGGTAGAAGACTGGAAAAAAGCGACGATTGCCCTGCATTGAACTTTCACAAACTTTTAGAAGGCTTCCCCCTGAATTATAGCTCTTTTGAAAAAGGGTTGAACAGCTATAGACCCGTATCTGTTGTAGAATAAAGCTCCACGTTTCAAAAATTTGTGATTCATAATTTCATAGGAACGAGGAGATCCTACACGGATGAGATTGGATTTCCAATTGAGAGAGCCGGGGCTTTTGACGACAAAAGTTTTTCAAAAAGGTTCTACTTCCGAAAAATTTTATGGAGTTTTTATTTCAATGCATAAGAATAAATAACAACTATTTCCTCAAACAACCAATTTATTTACAAACCCCTTTATGCACAGATCAATAAAATCAATAAAAATTTCCGGAAAGCCTATTGATGTCAAGTATGTAAGAGACAAACAATAAGTTTTTACATGTTCCTGTTTTAGGTTACGGAAATTTGGTGCCCACTACGACATCCGGTAGAATAGCTTGTATTGTTTTCGCATTATTTGGAATTCCTTTATTACTGGTAACGATCGCCGACATTGGAAAGTTTTTGTCGGAATTTCTCAGCTTTCTTTACAAGTCTTATCGAGCATTCAAACGGAAAGTGAGTGTCCTAGTATTTGACGTGGATGTTCTTTTAAAAACATTTGAAGGCAATGGGAACGATGAGTGTTTGGGCAAAAAAAAAACATTGCCCATGGTCTTTACTTTTGTCTCGAAAACCCTTGTCGATGTTTTGCTTTTTTGATTAGGGATGGAGACCCAGCGATCCGCTTTGCTCATACAATCATCGTGCTCAATGCCTTCAGACAACTCTAACTAGTGAAGAATCCTATGACAACGTGAACACAGATGATGAGGCCTATACCATCGAGCTACTATCTGAAAGCTGATACTGAGTCTGTCTTCCGAATTCAAACCGATTCTTTGAATGAGTCAATATAAATGAAAAAGGACGGCTACCATGACCAACAGGAAAATATTGAATGTTAAGGCTTCCTGGGAATGTAGAAAGGTCCGGATTAGTTTGGTTGATGCCATAGGTTCGGTCTTTTGACATAACTGGAGTAAAAGCCCACATAGAAATAGAAGGAATTTGGGATAGGCTACTCCATCCTTTACAGGACTAGATCCAATCGATCGTTTCCGCTTTGGAGGCACAGCGAACGTCGAAAACGGTTGTCGAATTTACTCCATCTGATGAGCCTGTGACCCCAAAAGATAGCCTAAGGGACTAGTCGTGAAACAGTCAAGATAGGGTGTAAGAAGGACTCCCAAAAGTGGCTTAGCCTACGTACACACCCAAGGCGAACGAGTTGCTAAACGTATTGAAAGCTTATCAGTTGCACCATTCGCACCGGGACCTATACCTTGCACGCAGGCAGCGTATCGCACGCAGCTGTAAGCAATGGCGCGCGCGTATGCAGATTTCTTCGTAACATTCTCGTCCAACCCCTGAATTTACTTCTGCATAAGCCGATTTCCGTGTTCTGTTCTCCCCTTTTGCACTAATCTGGACTATCTCATCCATTCACCTGTCACCTGTCACCAGTCGTCCCGTTGATCATCGACTTCCTCGAGCGGGCGCGAGTAACGTCTCCATTCGTCCCTGTCACGAGCCAGAGTGGTCCAGTGAATCGTTCTCGCTTCAGGGACACGAGGTTCAACATTCCTTTCGTTCAGAGCTTTCGTGAAGAAGTCTGACCATCTCGTTGGCGGCCTTCCTGGAGTTCGTTTGATGTCCCGAGGGATCCAGTCAGTAACCGCCCTGGTCCAGCGGTATCACTATACCGCATAACGTGTCCGGCCCACCTGATCTTCGATTTCTTGGCTAATCAACGGCATCCCTGATCTTCGTTCGTTGACGGCGGTTTGGAATACGGATTCCCTTCTGCACTGCGTGTACTGGGAAATTCCGAGCATCGTCCTTTCCAAAGCGCGTTTAGTAGCGCTGACAGCATGCTCATCCTGCTTTCGTAGAGTCCAGGTCTCCGAGGCGTACGTCAAAGCAGGAAGGACAGCAGTGTCGAAAAGGTGAGCGCGGAGCCGGATGTTCTTTGTCTTCTTCACTACTCCCTCGAAATTCTTAAATGCTCCCCACGCAGCGCGTTTCTTTCTGCACAGCTCTGGAGCTAGGTCGTTCATCATTTTGACTTCCCGACCTAGATGCACATAGCTAGAGCATTCGGAGTATTCGTTCCGACTAACGTGAAAGGAGCATCAGGTACCAACCCGTTTTTCATGAACATCGTCTTCGTTAGGTTCAGCCTCAAGCCGATATTTCCACAAGCACTATCAAACTCGGCCAGCATTCGTTCCGCCTGCTCGATATTCGGTGTTATAAGCACGATGTCGTCTGCAAAGCGGAGGTGATGTAGGAAGCGGCCGTCGACCTTCACTCCCAAGTCTTCCCATTCCAAATGACGCATGATATTCTCGAGGGCGGCACTGAAAAGTTTGGGCGAAATAGTATCGCCTTGCCGGACACCTCGCTTCACGTTGACAATGACTTCCTTGTAGAATGGTGAAATCCTGGTCGTGAAGTTGTCGTAGAGCTCACGAAGCAACCTTATATATTGCGTAGGAACACCCTGGTTGCCCAGGGCTTCAATTACCGCTTCTGTCTCAACGGTGCCAAAGGCTTTCTTCAAGTTGATAAACGTAAGACATACCGGCATTTTGTACTCTCGCGATACTTCAATGAGCCTTGTTAGGGTGTGGATATGATCGATTGTACTGAACCCTCTCCGAAACCCTGCTTGCTCGCATGGCTGTCCTTCATCTAATATTCTGCCAATCCTGTTTAGAATGACACGAGTGAAAAGCTTGTAGATTACGGACAGCAGGCAGATTGGGCGATAATTGCCAATATCGTTTGAATCTCCCTTCTT